>CM077649.1:49047500-49320000 GCA_039707465.1 Rhabdophis nuchalis
AATTTTCATTGTTAAGGGAGGGCTACCTATTGCCTGTTTATATATAGTAGCTTCTCCTACCAGTTTTGACAGGGGTTTACTATAAATGAACAGAATGCAAACCCCACACTGATTAACACTGATGGCATTATCTAGTTGGGTAATGAAATGTCTGCAAGCAAACAACCACCTCGGAGAACATCAAGAGGGCCACAATTCAACCTTGAGTTACAGATATCTCTCAATGCCATTTGCAGGGAATCATAAGCAGGTGAAGACATCTGCTTGAGAAGACCCTGAAGCAAATGGTGAGCCACTGTGTGAGACAGAATGCTGGACCAGATGGGCTGTGGCCTGTTCCAGCAAGGCTGTTCTTCTATTCTTCTGTTCTTATATTCTCTTCTGCTGACACAACCAAATAGTAGACTAAGATTATCCTTCTCAACTTTCTTTTTTTAAGAAACTCCAATAGGCCCACTTTCAAACCAGCATTCTGCAAATCTGCCCTAACGAAGAATTATGGTAGGACAAGAAAAATACTTGATGAAAGATGCATGATGAAAAAGATTTATTTCCTTTAAGGAATTAGGGGTGAGATTAAACCTGTATAGCCCTTAATCATAACATTAATTATTTGCAACTATGCCACATGTTAACAACATTTCTCTATCTTCTGGTTCAGGAAGCTTATTTTGGAGATAGATATTATTCCTGAATGGTTCACTTTTTTAAAAAAAGAAAAAGTGAATTTCTTGAGCAATTGCCAAAATGATAAGAAAAACTCCAATTTGGACTTCAAAACAAACCAGCTGGCCTTGGTCAAAAAAGGAATCTGATTAGGATGCAAATATTTTTGCTTTGACAGTAATTGCATACATCTGGATGTTGGTTGGCAATGTATTCGCAGTGCCGCAGGGCACCGTTGGGTCTGGCGAGCAGGAAGGAGGGACCGCAGCAGACGCACCGATTACTCAACAGTTCTGTTTACCCGCTTTGGTGACATTGAGGCTAACCTTGGAGTCACCTCCCCCGCTGCCACATTCTCCTTTGTCGTACCACCATTTGTTTTTCAATTTGTCCAAGAGGCCTTGTTCATTCAGTTTTAAAACTGCCAGGTTAACAGCATTTCTTGAAACGATAAAACATATCTTGTAAGAAACTGCATAGCTGTTAAAGATGTTAGAAGAAATGAGGGTTTAAAAAAAAAAGCTTTTATCTATGCACTAAATAAACCTCTCATTCATATGCCACAAGATCCTGTAAAAAAAAAAAAAAAAGAGAGAGAAAGCAAATTTGTGGAGGGAAATATGCATTCCGGGCATTTAACTTAAGAAAAAAAACCTCTTGATGGTTTAGCACTCTAGCAAATCTATTTGATCATGTTTTTCCAATACCGTAATGAACTCAAGAACAAATTTCCAATTTGGAAATACACACACACCGTCAATATTTAACATGAGTGTGTGTGTGTGTGTGTGTGTGTGTAAGAAAAGGTTAAATGATCTTCTCTGATGTGATCTAAGTGTCTTTTCAATTTCTTGGGAAGCAGCTAACAGGCTTTATTATTACCAGCGACATTAAGTTCGTTAAATTCCATCAAACTGGAATTGCCTGCTTTTGTACTAGCAGCTGAGTTTATTTTATTTTATTGTAGGCAAGCATATGCATCCTATCTATTGTTAAAGTTACATAGGAGGCAAATATCCGGAGAGTTTTATATCATCGCTTCCAGTGCGAAAAAAAGGCTAAGCATTCACATCGCTCAATGTGACTTAAAATAGGTTTAATTTTGTATGAGTTAATGAACAAGAGAGTTAAACTACTTATTATTACATTCGGTTATGGAACATTTGTCCCGTGTCGAGTGTTTTCCATTAGAAATTCCACCCCAGAATTCTCAGCCAGCGTGGCTGTTTTCAACCCAGCTTCATCTTTAAGGGAAGAATGACAAACCAGGAGAAGACACTGAGGTAGGCTGAAGGTGAGCAGAACCTATAGTGAGTCTGGTAAATCTAGCCCTAAGGTTTCCAGCTTTGTGCCTCTTTAGGGCTTGCACTCTGCTACCAAGGAATTCTGAGAATTTATAACCCATTTTATAATCCATTTGGGGATATCAAAGCAGAGAAACATGAGGTAAATTAAATACAAATCAACAGCAATGATTGGGGAAAGTTCTGAAATGAACTTCCAGTTGGCCTGTTGGGGTATTTTTCACCCTCCCCAGGCTTCAGGTAAGTGTCCAAAGACTGGGGAGGCCAAAAAAAATGGTCCAACAGTCCAACTGGAAGCTAGGAAATGGTTCAATGACCGTGGGATTACTGTGCTTGATTGGCCAGCAAACTCGCCTGACCTGAACCTCATAGAGAATCTATGGAGCATTGCCAAGAGAAAGAAGAGAGACATGAGACCGAACAATGCAGAAGAGCTAAAGGCCGCTATTGAAGGAGCCTGGTCTTCCATAACACCTCAGGAGTGCCACAGGCTGATAGCTTCCATGCCACGCCACATTGAGGCAGTAATTGCTGCAAAAGGGGCCCAAACCAAGTATTGTATACATATGCATGCTTATACTTTTCAGAGGTCCAATATTGTTCTATGTACAATCCTTGTTTTATTGATTGCATGTAATATTCTAATTTTCTGAGATTGTGGATTTGGGGTTTTCATGAGCTGTATGCCATAATCATCACAATTATGAAAAATCATGGCTTGAACTATCTTGCTTTGCATGAGTCTTATCTCATATATTAGTTTCACCTTTTAAGTTGCATTACTGAAATAAATGACCTTTTGCAGGATATTCTAATTTTTTGAATTTTACCGGTACTTATCATTTATTAATAAGCACACAGTCTCTTGATTGGGGATTGCTATTGAATTTATTTGCACTGAATTTAATATTCTGTTTAGATGATGAAAAAGATCACCAACTGAAAAATCAGCATACAATATAGTTCAGTGGTAGTCAACCTGGTCCCTACAGCCCACTAGTGGGCATTCCAGCTTTCATGGTGGGTGGTAGGGGTTTTGTCCGATACCGATGCACTTTCTATTTTTTAATTTAATTGACTTCCCTACTTTATAAATCACCATTACTGTGGAACCGGTGGATGGTTAGAAAATGTTACTACTAAAAGAGATACAAAAGTGGGCAGTAGGTATAAAAAGGTTGACTACCTCTGATATAGTTTATTGGATTTAACCATCAGTAAGTTACTGGATGAACCTATCATATGGATAAACTTATTAACTCTGTTACTCAGGTAGTATACTTGGTGAGAGGAAGTAAATTAGTTTTCCACACCCCTTCTGAAAAAATGATTAGTGTTGTCATATTAAGGTCTCTTCCTGTTAGAATTCTGGATGGAAAATTATTTTCTGGATGCTGAAAAAAAGAGGCACCAAAAAGGGAATAAAAAATGGGTAGAATTTTCAATTAAATCAGTTTCCTGATTATTTAGTGATGTACTGTATCAACTGATAATTGGAAACATTTGTTGGACATAGCAATTTCCCTTTGAATATAACATGCATATTAAAAAAAAGCCATATTCATCTTGGGCAAATGTCATCTTTAACAATTGAAAGGAAAAAAGTTTTAATTTTAAAGAAAGAATTTGCAAATGGCTTTTGACACTGGTAGTTTTTTTTTTTAAAGGCTATTTATGAGAGGGTTATTTAGTAGCTGATTAGCCATATCCATAAACAATTTCACAGCAAATAAAGGAAATAATGAAAATAAAAGGTAATGGAAAAATAAATGAGAATTTTAAGCATGTCTATTCTGCAATTAAGCTTAAACTGGTTAAACAATCTAGCTACATTGCATTCCTTATTACATATAGCAGGCCATGTAAAAAACACATTCATTTCACACTGCTTTTTAATAGCGACAAAAATGCAATCAAAGAGATAAAATAGATAAGTTTTGGACATTTTTTTTTCTTGGCCAACATTTAACATGGTCTATATAGAAAGCCTTTTAAAAACATTTACAAAAAAATTATGTATTTGCTATTTTCTTCAAACAGAGATCTTTTAAGTTTCCACCCTCCAGAAAGTTATAATCCTGTTTAACTGTATTTTGTAATCTAGAACATTGTTGCTCAACCTTAACATCTGTAAGACATATGGACTTCAACTCCTAGTATTTCCTGGTCAATCAAGGGGACAGAAAATTCCGGGACTTGTAATCCATACATTTTATAGCTGCTGAGATTAAGAAACACTGATCTAGAATGCATTCATCCTCCTTGCACAGAACCAATCGGAAAAGACAGACCTGTTTCCTTGAATTGAAATGTTGGGGAAACTTCATGTGTTTTTTCTCACTCAGTAGTAGTTAAATAAACATGCTGTCCTCATAATGCATCGACACCTTGTTGCCGTGATGGTGAACCTATGGCATGCATGCCCCAGGTGCTATGCAGAGCCCTCTCTGCAGGCACGGCAGACGTCGCCCCAGCCCAGCTCCATTGTACATGCATGCGTGCCTACCGTTGGCCAGCTGGACTTTGGATCTTGGTCATGCATGGGGGATGGGGTCTTCCCAGATGTCTGCAGTTTCCCCTCCAGCGCGCCCTACCTTTCTACTCCATTTCTGCCACCTGCACCAACCTGGAAGCCAAAACGGGGCACGGGGGGGGCAGTGCATGTGCTGTGGGTGTTCGCATTGCATTTGGGGGATTGGGTCATGTGCATGTGCATTCATGCACACACACACACACTTTGGGCACTTGGCACCAAAAAGGTTAACCATCACTGCCTTATTGCATTGCACTAGCAAAAGTTCACTGAGCTCTGTTTGACAAAGTAAGTAATAAAGAATTCTATTCTATTCTATTCTATTCTATTCTATTCTATTCTATTCTATTCTATTCTGTATTCTGTATTCTGTATTATGTATTCTATTCTATTCTATTCTATTCTACTTAACTCTAAGAGGAGAGATTATTATAGAAATAACCACATTATATACATAATGATTCAGAATCTGTCAAACATAACTTTTGCTTATAGGTAGAGAAGTAGAAATACTGAAAGTAGGCTGTAAATCATGAATAGCCTTATTGCCGTCCAACTTCATTATAGCAAAAGCTGTATAAAGAGATAAAAGATTAGGAGGAAATCTAAAGAGCTGATGGTTTCTCTAAACTGTCTGGAAGCTACATAATTAGACTTCCATGCTTGAAAAGATAGTAAGAAACTTTCATTTATAAATCTCTGTTATGATTAAAGGGGGGGGAATCATAAGAAGTTATGTCTGTTGACTAGTCTGATCATTTCCCTAGAACCCATAGCCTATGAGAGTCATTCTATATTTTGCTAATTCATGTTAAGCATCGTCTACATACCTAGAGTTGGTGGGACATTTCAGACTGCTCATCTTGAGCATCCTGGCTCAATAGTAGTCACTAGGATCTTGGAGTCCTAGTGACAATCACTTAAATATGAGTCAGTGGTGAGTGGTGAGTGGTGAGGCTGCCCAAAAAGCCAACACAGTCCTAGGCTGCATTAACAAAGGGATGGAGTCAAGGACACGTGAAGTGTTAATACCACTTTTTATAAAGCATATAATGGTAAGGCCACACTTGGAAGATTGCATCAAGTTTTGGCTGCCACAATATTAAAAAAAAAAGATGTTGAGATTCTAGAAAGAGTGTAGAGAAGAGCAACAAAGATGATTAGGGAACTGAAGGCTAAAACATACAAAGAATAGTTGCAGGAATTGGGTAGGTCTAGTTTAATTAAAAGCACTAGAGTGACATGATAGCAGTGTTCCAATATCTGAGGGGTTACCATGAAGAAAAGCACCTATTTTGCAAAGCACAGGACAAGAAGCAATGGATAGAAACTAATCAAGGAGAGAAGCAACCTAGAACTAAGGATAAATTTCCTGATAGATCAATTAATTACTGGAACAACTTGCACCAGAGGTTGTGGAAGCTTGTAGAACTGGAGGTTCTAAAGAAGACATTGAACAACTAATTGTCTGAAATAGTATAGCTTTTCTTACTTGAGCAGAGGGTTGGACTACAAAACCTCCAAGATCCCTTTCAACTCTGTTATTCTGTTATTAATGTTGCCACTACTCTTTTGGCAGCCTATTCCAGAGTTGTATGTCCACAATACTTTTGATCTAAGATACCATGTTGCTTATCGCTATCTGGCTATATATACTCAATTACATAAAACATCACATTGGGGGCTAAATAGGCTGGCATTATTGAATATTCCTCCAAACACCTGAATTTTGCAATTTCTGCTAACATCCTGTAATGGATAAATAATATACTTGAAACCATACAATAGAATAAAAAGATTCTGAATCACTTATCTCTTCACATTTTCACCCTTAGGACTGAAATATATATTGCAATTCGTGCAAGTATAGTAATTGCCATAGATATAATTGCATTTCATAACTGTTGCCAAGAGGCAAACAAGTTTTGTGCCATGGAATGAGCACAGAAATTGCACCTGCTTTTATTTCTCTATGCATGTAAAGTGCTATTTTTTTTATATATTTTGAGCATAGAGGTAATTCTTGTTAAATGACTCATACAGCAACTGTATGATGATGTTATGATGAATCCTAGGCTGTATTAACAGAGGGATCTTATGAAGATCATGAGAAGTGCTACTACCACACATGGAATACTGCATCGAGTTTTTAACACCACAATATAGAAAAAATATTGAGATTCTGGAAAGAGTGCAGAGAAGAGCGACAAAGATAAATGGCGACCCCCTGAAGACTAAAACGTGAATAAGGTTGCAGGAATTGGGTAGGTCTAATCTAATGAAAAGAAGAACTAAGGGTGACATGTTAGCAGTACTCCAATGTTTGAGTGGCTTCCACAAAGATGGGGGAGGCAATCTATTTTCCAGAGCACCAGAAGGCAAGACAAGAAGCAATGGATGGAAACTGAAGAAAGAGAGAAGCAACTTAGAACTAAAAAGAAATTTCCTGACAGTAAGAACAATCAACCAATGGAACAGCTTCAGAAGTAGTGGGTGCTCCAACACTGTTAAGAAGAAATTGGACAGCCATTTGTCTAAAATAGCACAGGGTCCCCTGCTTAAGCAGGGAGTTGGACTAGAAGACCTCCAAGGTCCCTTCCAACAGAGTTATTCTATATTGTGCTGAAAAAATAACTTTGCAAACAATCTTCACATTTATGACGTTTGCAAGTCTGTAAAGCAAAGTTGAAGTAACATCATAAGCACAGCCTTAGTTTCAGTTAGCTGCTTTGCTCAACAACTGAGTTGCTAATCCCAATTGTGGTTGCTAAATGAGAACTACCGGTAAATTTAAATAATATTTTGTATTGGCAATTATAAAAATGGACTATGCCTGGCTGCTCTAATTCTGTCTAATAGTTGCCTAACAGATGTTTACACTATTGGATCTATTGATTTCATGGGTTTGCATTATGTATGTGCATATATAGTACCTATAGTAACAGCTGCTCAATATCAAGTAAATAATTACCTTTGTTATAACACTGGTCAGCATCATATACAATTCTGTGAAACAGTTACAGAGTCTGGGTTAAAGTACATAAATATTTTCAAGAAAAGTTCATAGAAATAAATATTCAGAGTAAAATAGAGTAAAACACTTCACATGAGAGTGGTATTATCCTCCTGTCGATGCTTCTAGGTAGCCTCAGCTTTATGATTCTCACTTGAATGAAAGATAATCTCACAAGGCTTAAAACAAGACTGCTCAAAGGTCTGTCATTAAGAATCCAAGTTAATTTGTAGAGTTTTTTCAGAAAGTATATTTGGAGGAGGGGCATTGTTTGTTTTGCAAACCCTCAAAATGACACTATAGACCAGTGTTCCCAAACTTTTTCAGTCCACCACCCCCTTGGTGCTGCAAACTGATCCTCAGTGCCCCCCCCGAATTCAAATTTTTTTACAACCGGTTTTGTGGGCGTGGCTTGGTGGGCGTGCCTAAGGGGTCATGTGCTCCTAAAAAAGCACAGCAGCGGCGGAGGAGGTGGCAGCGGTAATGCGGCACCCAGCTGAGGTGCTCCGAACAGAGGGGGAGGCACTGGCGGGGGCTTTGGTGGCTTTATCAGCCACAGCGCAGGGCGCAAGCGGCTAGGAGTGGCCGCCCACAAAGGACCTCCCAGCTATTAGAAATCACTGCACTCAGTTTGAAACTGCTGTGCGGTGGTTTCTAGCCACATGCGCAGCCATACAGACACGCACCTTAGAGGGAACATAGGCCACCTCTAGCATTCTTCTGCCGCCCCCCTCCTGGCTCTTACCGCCCCCCTGCCAGGCCCTTTGCCACTTACCGCCCCCCTAAGTGATCTGACCGCCCCCCAGGGGGCAGCACCGCCCACTTTGGGAACCACTGCTATAGACCACTGCACACCAGAACCACTAGACACAAGGACAGTTTCCCCCCGAATGCCATCACTATGCTTAACAACTAATTCCCACAACACTGTCAATAATTTACTAAGACTGTATTACTATTATTCTTCATTTCCTTCTTAGTATCTATCTCTCCCCACTTACGATTATAACCATGTTGCATGTATCTTTCAATTTATATTGTTTTTATTTGTTTCCTAGTACAATTTGATAGTTTATTAGTAACCTTGACTATCATTAAGTGTTGCATCTTTTCATTCTTGATGAATGTGTTTTATTCTCCTTATATACACTGTGAGCATATGCACAAAGACAAATTCCTTGTGTGTCCAATCACACTTGGCCAATAAAGAATGAAGAATTCTATTGTAACTGTATCCAGAATGGGTCAACTCACTGCAGCCAACTTGCCATGGACAACTCACCATGGACAATTCACTATGGTCAACTCACCACAGCCAACTTGCCATGGGTCAACTCCCCATGGCCAACTCGCCACAGTGGAACTTGCTATGGGACAATTCAACAATTCAATTTAATTATTTAAAATAATCTTTCAAAATATTTTAATTTTTGTCACTCATGCTTCATTTTGTCCCTCCTTTGGCATCCTTTCCTTAATGATTCTTTTCCACTATTTCTTCAATATTAGTATAACTCTTGTCCCTCGGCAAGCTATCCGTGGTGAGTTGACCGTGGTGAATTGGCTGCAGTGAATTGTTGTGTTATCTGGTGTCCCTTGTAAAGATAGATAAACTTCAGAGAGCCTCCTCTAATTTTCTTGTTGCCTGTGGTATCACTGCTCTTAACCTGCCTGCAATATTTGGTTGGAAAAAGGCTATTTTTATTAGCTAAAAGACTACAGAATTTATCTAGAAATGGAATGGTAATAGCAGGGCAAGATGCAGCCTTGTTTAATTTTCTTAAACTGAGGAGTTCTTCAGTTAGAGAACTGCCCTTCCACATTACATCTTAATCTTAAAATTAGAGTTGTCTTATATCTTATAGATAAAAGTAAGCCATCATCGACTTCTGAAGTCTTCCCTCAATTTCCTTCTTGCAATATTATCAACTGCTTGCTTAGGTTTTGCTATATATTTCTCAATTTAAGAACTCAGCGTGAATCCTATTGTATTTCTGCCTTCCCTGAAGCCTACTTCATGGAATATTTCCTGTCTACATTAAGTTTATAATTTCCAGTGTTGGTATCTTACTTTTAACTGTAAGTTATTCTTCTTTCTTATATATATATATAGATATATAGATAGATAATTGTTTTCACAACTTCCTGTAAGGGCCCCGTTAAGGGAGGAGACATGCTATTTCCCTCTCTGCCTGTCGGCTCATCACCAGAGACCATCTAGACAGAGAACCATTTTTTAGTTACGTTGTGTAATATTTTTAGATATATGTTGATCAGCTTGATCAGCTCATAAAAACTAACAGATATATATATATATATATATATATGTATGTATGTATGTCTGTCTGTCTGTCTGTCTGTCTGTCTGTCTGTCTGTCTGTCTGTCTGTCTGTCTGTCTGTCTGTCTGTCTGTGTATGTTCCAGCATACACTGGAACAAATACTGTGGGGGTTAGACACCCCAAAAACCTCTTGGGTGTGTGTGTTTTGTTAAGAAACAGTCTGTTGTGCCTTAAAATGACTTCTACTGTGCAGTGCAGTGGAGTTGCCATGGTAACAGCTTCACAGTACTCCACAAGGGGCCTCCCTCTGGTAAGGGGGAAAATCCAACATTAGAAATTATGTTTGGTCCGGACATTTCCCCCTATAAATAAATACCTAGGCAACACCAGATTATCGGCTAGTACATTATAATTCACTGATAGTACTTAATAGGTTGATAATTATAGGGAGACCTTTCTTTTCCTTCTTAAAGGTTGACACTATGTCAATAGATCTGGAAACAAAGATCACAAGGATTACAGGAATGCTATTTTATTGCTGTAGGTTATATTAACAGAATCTTAAAAGCCTGATCCTTTTCCAATGATGTCAACAGAATCACAACGTGGTTATTTTGATTTCTTTCTGAAACTGTTCCTCTTTCCCAGAACTGAGTCCATGCTTTTCTTCTCTGCATACTTTCACCAATGTTATCTCCAAATCTCTCTACATCTACTTCAGTAAATAGGAAGACCAAAGTTGGGTATCCCTGTCTAAATTGTTTTTAATTCAGTCTGGAGGAATCATGTATATTCCTAATGGATTTCTAAATTTCAGCTGATCATTTTTTAAAACCAATTTGAGGTAAAGAAGTGCAAAATGTTGTTTTTTCAAGGCAGCAATTACATTGGTCTTGTTGCATGAAGTTCACAGAAAAGTTCTTGGCAGATATCAAATACCCAAGTAGAAGTGTTCCTTGATTTAGCTGTTGATTCCATTACGCCATTATATCATCTCTAGTCAGCTTATATAAAAAGAATTGCATTGTAAAACTATCTGGACTGATACTTCCATGGGGCTCTGTTTTGAGGATACTTGATTACCAAATCTCTCTTGGCATTATCACAAGGTATTACCTGGTTACACAGGGCCCTTAATTCTTAATGGATTCCTCTAGTGACTACCAATGATTGGAGAAGTTACACCAAATGATTTTTCTCTGCAGTGGTTATCTATAATAAATAAACCAATGCACCTAATTTACTCTGAGCTAAATCTCCCTCTCGTAAAAACATGGATTTCATCTGTCTATCGGAAACATAGGGCTCTAACTTCCATTTTCATTTCAAAATTGTGCATCCTTTAATTCCAAGAAAAATGATAGGTGATCACTATCAAAATAGCAATTGACCTTAATCTACAGTATAAAGGGACTGCAATGACATAAAGAAAAGAACAACATACTCTAAATGCTAATGTCTTCCCAATATGCATATTCTCCCAGATAACCCTTTTATGGCCCTACTTAGGAACAATAGCTCCAAACTATTATATGCATTAGTGTTTAGGCCTCCATAATTAATTCTTGAGTCTTTAAAACCACACTTCACCTGATTGTTTAGATTAGGGAGGCACTTATGGAATATTGTGGAGAAAACCTCATCATTTTGATGTGTTGTGGCATTAAAACTTCCTTCAACAATTGTATGTATCTGATTTTCATAGGCTTTGGGCAAGAGTCTTACAGCACAGGCAAGGATTTTATGAAACTTCTACAATTTCCAGTTCCTATTTCATAAAGTATGAGGTGCTAAGTAAAACATCAGAGCAGGGTAGCAAAAAGAGCCGAATAGCTAGGATTTGTCATCTTTTTCTATCTTAACATAAATTAAGGAAGCACCCGTATAATTCATATATTACGTGATTCTTCTAATACTTTTGTCACAGTTCATCTCAGAATGGGTAGAACAGTCTCAAAATTACTGGGAAGGAGGGCTCAGCAGACATTTTTGTCATTTTAAATTAGGGCAGAGCAAGGATGTCAAACTCGTAACCTGCAGGCTGGACGTGTCACCTGCTGGCCACGCCCACCCCTTAGCGAAGGGGGAAAAAGTCACGATACCTCACATGACCAATGCGAGTTTGACACCCTGAGGTAGAGAGAATAGGAATAGATAGTAAGTCATAGAGGAAATACTTTTCAATTATGTATTTTAGATTGTACCAATGGGGAAAACCAGCTAAAACTTCTAATAATTTTCTCCTCACATTTGCTCAAACATTTGCTGAATTGCAAACACAATTTAAAATTGGCAGTAGTGAATAAACAATCTTAGCTGTATGTAATATGGGCTGTCTTTCTGTCTCTTTCTACTCTCTCTCTCACACACAATTAGAGCCTCTCTTTCTCTTACACACACACACATACAAACAAAATTAGAGCCACCTGGACCATATACAGCAATGCAGATTTCTTTCTTCTTAAATAATTGGGAATAGAGTGAATGAACCTGACTACTAAAACAGCAGCCAATCTGGAGACACAACAGGACAAGCCAAGCTACACAGTACCTAAACCAATAACTCTTTTGCATTTATTTAGTAAAAAGCAAAATTGTACAGAAGTAATTCCAAGTGCTTAGAGAGATCCAAGGATGCAGAATGCCCACAGAGTACAAGGGTATTTACACACTCAAGATTGGCTATCATATGCACTCTACTGTGAAGCTGAAACCTTAGCAGAATCTTCTTCTCCTTCTCATAAATTGTCAACTGACTCACTATAAAATTACTGCAACTATCAAACCAGACTATTTCTGGCTAAAGAGCTGGTCTCATGAGAGTGAAGCAATTCACAAGAGAGCACTGGATGATAAGTACGGTGGGGTAGTTCAATGTAAAAACAAGATATATTTCTAACTCTTTATTATCTTATAGTTTTGGGGGGGGGGGGAAACATCCTTCCTTATTCCAAGCCAAACTCTTTTTTTAATCTTGAGAAATTTTCTTTGTAATAATAAAACAATTCATAGCAGCAAAAATCCTGAGCCTACGCCATTAGCTACCAATTATTATCTCCCAAGTGTTCGTATTTGCTTGACACTTTCCCATTTATAACAATGTTTTCGATGGCTTTGTGCTGGAAATGTAGCTTTACTGAATTTAGGAACTTCTCATACATCTTGATAATTTAAATCATTGCTTCTGGTTACCAAAATTCCAAGAGATTCACAATTCTCTTTACTTCCTCTAAAGAATTTGTCTTCATTTTATCAGAATTATTGATAATGATGAATGTCTATGAAGCTGAAGAGGGAAACTTCAGAGAAATAGAGAAAATGGATGGCTGTGCCCTGAAGCAATGAAGAAAATTGTCCAAACCTGATCTAATCGTTACACTACTTAATGTTCTGCAGCAAAACCTTCAGTAAATATATGTACAATTTATTCCTGAATTCAGAAAATGATGCATGTCCTACATTGCAAATGATACCCGAGTTGCATTTACAGAACACAAGTAATTTTGTTACTGCGTTAACCCATTTTTATGGGTTTTCTGAATACTGTTTTTGCATTGACATAATATATTGAATAATGAATGTGCAAAGAGACAAATCTGCATAACTGAAAAAGTCCTGATCAAATGTAAATCTAACCAAACTCAACATACTTTTTGCCAAAGAAGCTGATAGATCTTCAACTGAGCTGGGAAAACATACATTATGTTGTCATTGTTTGTACTAAGTTGTTGCAGGCGAGAGTAACAGATGGTCTGCAAGTCACAATGTGTGATGATTTTCAGTCTTCCCCCATTAAAAGATGGACTCTAGGAGCTGCGAAGACTGGGGATGGTGAAAGACTTACTTGTTAGAGGCGTGGCAGAGGGGGCAGACAACACAAACAGTTGTCCTCTCATCTTCTTTCTTTGCCTTCCACTGCTGGTCCTTGGTAGCATCACTCGTTTTAGGCAGCACATCAGACCTGTCTATGGAGATTCTCAGTCAATCAGGTCATGGTTGCCCCAAAGGTGCTTTTTCAAGAGGCACCTGGGCTTTCTGGTTTTTCTTTGAAGACGTTTCACTTCTCATCCAAGAAGCTTCTTCATCTTCCAAAAATAACCGAAAAGTCCAGTTACCTCTTGAAATAGTTCCTTTGGGACAACACCTTAGACAGTTTCAAGAGGACAGTGTTGACCCAAAGGTGCTTTTTCAGGAGGCAATGGGACTTCCTTGTTTTTTTCTTTTGGAGATGTTTCGCATCTCATCCAAGAAGCTTCTTCAGCTCTGACAGGATAGTAGGGAATGGACGAGCTGAAGAAGCTTCTTGGATGAGAAGTGAAACATCTCCAAAAGAAAAAAAAATAAGAAAGTCCAGTTGCCTCCTGAAAAAGCACCTTTGGGCCAACCATGACTTGGATGACCGAGAATCTCTACAGGACAGTGTTGAGTTGCTCATTGAGGTCATAGATGGCAATGTCTGCTTTTATGAGATCTGTCTTCCTTTGATATTAGGTGATCTTGATGTCTCCTAAGAAGCCATGTCCCTGTTTTATCAGCACTTGCATTCTTCTTGCTAGTTGGTAGTTCCCATATCCCAAATGTGTTGTCCCACAGGGGCCTTTCTACTGCCCACTAGAGGGCAGTTTTGGACAGCTTTGTGCACATGCCTGGTCTCTGGAAAACAAGGGCATTGGAACTGCCATCATGCACACTGCCCAGCTCCTAGAGCTATTTTTGGTTCCTACAGATGGTATGGATAGCCCAATCCAAGAGTAAATGAGCTTCCTTAAATCCCATTGCCCCATGAATCAAAATAAACTTGGTAACAGAGCAGAGATGTCAAAACTGAAAACTGACATTCTGGGAATCAGTGAACTAAAGTGATGGAAATTAATCATAACAGAATAGGGGAACATCAAACCTTCTGGTATGGCTGAAAAATCTTAGAAAAAAATAGAAAATCAATTGTTATTAGAAAAAAATGCACCAAAGTCAATGCTCCAATTGCAAACCTTCCAAATGACAGAAACATCACAATTCAAATCAAAAGCAAGCTAATCAATCAGCTTGTCAACTCCTTCTTGACATAACATGCAGAAACACACACATACACACAAAGATAACGTAATAGTTTTAGGAAATTGCCATTATAAAATTGGAGGGGAAACAAAAACGAATCTAGCCTTTGTTTTAATAAGAATTCTGCCTACCCCCTCACAAATCAATGTTTTAGCAAATACCTTTTTTGAACAACCTAGACATTGGACATCACTAGCTGGACAAATAGAGCTACTGAAAAATTTAGGACTGCGATTCATGATTTCACTACCACAAAAACAAAAATATTTTAACATTAAAAAAGGGGAAAAAATGCCTGTCCTTGTTGTGAAATAATTGAAGAAAGGAAAAAGGATATTATAATCAGATTCAGCATAAAGCTTCTGTTTTGAAAATTCAGTTTCAGCTAGGCAAAAGAGGTAACCAAGAAGTCAGGTGCCTTGGGGTGTCTCCCTCTTAAATGGATATTAGCACTTCATAAGAAACATCGACAAATCTTTGCCAGCCTTCCCTGACTGGCACCTCCAGTTATGTTCCAGTACATCAGTGCTATCAAGCTTGCGGCCCACAGGTAGGATGTGTTACATGCTGCCCACGTCCAGTTTAACAAAGGAGAAAAAAGTCACGTCATGTCACATGATGCCGTTGTGGCACCACGAGTTTGACACCCTGGGCTACATCATCCAGCATCTCACTCAGGTAAGCCATAATTTCCATCTAAAATAATATTCATGGTGAAGTATGGTTGAAACTGGTATTGCCTAATTTAGACAACGTTCTCTCGAACAAGGCTACAACCCATACATTCAGAGACGCAAAAAGGAATTTGGTACACATATCTTGTATGGACCATGAGAGATAAACAAGTTCAGTAATAATCCGTGAGGTTTGCAAGTTTGAGTCAAAAGAGCTTGGAAATAAAACAAAGCTACTTCTAAGGGTTGGGGGTGGGGAGAACAGCAGCTCTTTCCAAGCCAACCCAAATTGGAGGATAGCCCATTACCACCCAGTAAATTCTCAAGGATCTCTCTCTCTCTCTCTCTCTCTCTCTCTCTCTCTCTCTCTCTCCCCCCCCCCCCCCTCTCTCACACACAAACACACAAAAACACTTAGAGCAACCTGGACCATATTCAGCAATGCATACTTCTTTCTTCTTAAATAAATGGGATTAGAATGAACAAACTTGACTACTAAAACAGCAGCCAATCTGCAGACACAACTTTCCCAGTACAAGCTACATAGTAGGGCCTAGGACCATTCTCCTCCTGCCCTTTGCCGCGCCTATTTTGCCCCCAGGTTTCCACCCCCAGCCATTAACCTCTACGCTCTTGCCTCTGCTGTTAGGACCCTAGCTGTTCGTGCCAGCCAATGGGACCCTGATGCAAAGGATTTTCTAATTTGGGCTGAGGCAACTGGGTGGAGAAACGAACCCCCAGAGAGGAAACTCCACACTGAACACTTTCTCCCTCCCCCCTCCCTTTCTACCTTCCCTTCTTCTGATTGGCTGGCGGTGAACTGTCACCTGAGCCT
Source organism: Rhabdophis nuchalis (assembly GCA_039707465.1). Taxonomy (NCBI): domain Eukaryota; kingdom Metazoa; phylum Chordata; class Lepidosauria; order Squamata; family Natricidae; genus Rhabdophis; species Rhabdophis nuchalis. The sequence goes on from CM077649.1 coordinate 49,063,865, forward strand.
AAAAGCCCAGGGCCAACAGTTTTTCTCCCAAAAGCCCATGAAGAAGGGTCTGGGAATAAAGAGGCAGGGTCCCATTGGCCGGCATGAACAGCTAGGGTCCTAACAGCAGAGGCAAGAGGGTAGAGGTTAATGGCTGGAGGCGAAAACCTAGGGGCAAAATAGGCGCGGCAAAGGGCAGGAGGAGAACGTCCCATTCCGACACAGTACCTAGACAAATAACTATGTTGTATTTAGTAGAAAGCAAAATTGTACAGAAGTAATTCTAAAAGTGCTTAGAGCAATCCGAGGATGCAACATGCCATGGAATACAAGGGTATTTACACCGTCAAGACTAACCCTAACCCTTCCGATTTCCTGAACCCATTCAGAACTTTCTTTCAACCCACCTAATGTCAACGTATCCCTAACAATTCTATGCAAGGAGGAGGAGGAAAAAACAGAGCAGGACATCTCTCCCTCTACCCTTGAATGTCCAAGGTTGTAATTTTTGCAGAAACAGAGATAGGAGCTTTTCCCTTCTCTGCTGTCTCCACTCTGCCAGGCCCAATGTTATACAGCACAACAGCAATCACATAGGCTTGAGAAATATGGTTCCTTCAAAGGCTATTAATTCTGCAGAAGCCATTGAGAAAATGGGCTATTCCAGGATCCAGTTGCAATCTGATTTATTTTCTAGGAACAGAGCCAAGCCTGAGAGAAGGAAGAAAACCCAGGACAGAAGAGGAAACAGAAGAATGCTTCAATTGCCACTACAGCCTCAAAGGAGGGCTTCTAGATTCACCAAAGAATTTGTAGTCTCTGTCTGGGCCTTTGGCTGGGCTGGAAGCCTCTCTTCACGAAGCTTCTATTTTTAAATATTTCTTTTTTAAAAAACTTTTTAATTTCTATCTAAATTTATCAGGCACTTTCCATAAACAATAAGTAATGCAGTGGGATTATATCACCTATCTGCTTTAAACAGATAGTCCTGCAGGGATGAAAATTGCATTGCGTGAACAATTTTATTGTGCCATGTTCTTCTTGCTTTGCATACATTAAACTGAGGGATTGGGGATTTTTTGAGGCTGAACTATAAGAGAAATACTACATCTGAAATTGTCCACAGCTTTTTCGGTTGCCATTATTCAGAATGCTTTGTGGATTATTTCCTTTTTTTAAACACAAATCAAAGGGGGGGAAACATTGTTTTATCTGCAAATCAAATCAGCTTCCATATAAAAACAAATAGGCTCGGCATCATCTTAAACATGTTCTGTTCTAAGTAAGCCTCCTTTTCTTTCCAGTGGGACTTATTCTCAACTTCATGTGCTCATTCTTATGAGAATAAATTACACTGAAGAGATTGGGACTTACTTCAGAATAAACTGAACTAGGAATTGCACTGCAATATATTTAATACTCTCGTTTGGAAAAGTTTTTTGTTTTGTTTTGTTTGAGTGAATCTATATGTTATATTGATAGTCCTTGACTTACAACCATTTGCTTAGTGACTCTTCAAAGTTACTAGCACTGAAAAAGTGACTTATGACTGTAACAGCTTCTTCGTGCTCATGTGTTCAAAATTCTGGCATTTAGCAATTGGCATGTATTTATAACTACTGTATTGTAAATCTATTGTAGATCCACCTACCTACCTACCTACCTACCTACCTACCTACCTACCTACCTCTCTCTTTCTCTCTCTCTCCCTACCTACCTACACATCCATCTATCCATCCAGTGGCGGGTTCCTATCAGTTCGGACCAGATCGGCCGGACTGGTAGTGGTTTGGTGGCCTGGATCATTGGAACCACCTAAACTTATCAAATTTCGTACCCAATGCATTCTGACATGAAAATTTTGTCCTGGTACTCATTTGTTTGGTATTCAACACACAAGCTAAAACCTGTTGGTGTGAGCTAACTTGTGATTCACCACATTGTTCCTCATGGGAAAAATTTGAGGACAGGAAGGCCTGGAGGAATGTTGTCCATGGGGTCACCATGGGTCGGACATGACTTCGCAACTAACAACAACTAACGAGGTACGACTGTAATAAAAAGATAAATGCTACCTTCTGACAAGCAAAGTCAATAGGGAAGCCAGATTCACTGAACAACGGTGTTACTAACTTAACAACTACTATGATTCTCTTAGCAACTGTGGCAAGAAAGTTTATAAAATGGGGCAAAACTCGGTTAACAACTGTTGTTTTAGTAAAAGGAATTTTGGGGCTCAGTTGTGGTTGTAAGTCAAGGATTAGCCGTACTGCAGTACTGCAATATTAAGAGCTTCAAATACTTTAAAGCAGGGGTCTCCAGCCTTTGCAACTTTAAGTCTGAAGGACTTCAGCTCCCAGAATTCTCCAGCCAGCAAAGCTGGCTGGAGAAGTCTGGGAGCTGAAGTCCTTCAGACTTAAAGTTGCAAAGGTTGGAAACCCCTGCTTTAAAGACCATAATTTCACAAGCAGTTCTGCAGAATTTTGCAGTTTTTGTTTTAAAAAGCCCTTGTGCGTAAACATCAGATCTTGGGCCTTTGTTTTATAAAAAGGCTTGGAAGCAGTGTTCAGAGAGTATGGTTTTTATATGGCCTTGGCCGATAACACACTAATTGTCACTTATTTAATGGATTTTGTTATGAGCAACTGTTACCTCCTGGACGATCGAAAACATGAAATGGAAAAAAGAAAACAGAACATACCATGTCCACAGAAAAAACACAAAAAGAACTAGATCAGGGACATCAGGGAAGGTGGAATACTATAACAACACATTATATATTGTTATATTATTCCACCCACCTTAATGAAGAACCCTTTGGTGTGGCTACTCCGTAGCCTTTCGAATCCAGATTTCCGCCCACTTTCATGGTGTCACATGGCTTTCGCTGCTCAATGTATTCATTCATGGTGGATTCCAGGAGGAAGGCAAACTTGCCCTTGGACTTGCGGACACGGGCAACGCCCTCAGCTGTGGTCCTAGCGAAGACGGAGGGGTCTGTTGTGCTCATGTAGGCCCACATCTTTTCATATACTGCTATTTTAGATCTCTGAAGGAAATTAAAAGGAGGTTAGATGCAAGAAAAGAACAAGAGCCTTTGCAAAATCTGGCTGAGATCTCAAATACAGTCAAGAGTCATTTGGTTGCTCCACAATAAGAAATAGGTCTCTTTTGATAGAATGAGATGCTTTCATTGAAAGGGAACTGCAGTTTTGACAGTTTAAAGTAGTTTAAAATAACATATTTTAACTATATTATGCCCGGTTCTTGACGTCCTTTAAAGCAGGGGTCCCCAACCCCCGGGCCACGGACCGGTGCAGGTCTGTGGCTTGATAGGAATGGGGCTGCAGTGAGCGGTGCAACTCTTAGAAAGGGCCGGAGAGGAGGAGGAGGGAGGAGGGGGCAGCCCCCTGGGCAGAGCACGCACTGGGAGTAGGAGAATGCAGGCACGGTTGCTCGCGCCGTTGGGGGCCCGAGAGGGGCGAGTGAGCTGACTGACCCCACCCTGCACGTGCATGCACTGCCTGTTCCCCCTCCCCCCCTCTACGCCAGCTGAGCCATGGCCACCAGTCCACGGAATTTTTTTAACATGAAACCGGTCCCTGGTGCCAAAAAGGTTGGGCACCCCTGCTTTAAAGATATAATCCGGAACAAAAAACAAAAATTATATAAGTGCATACAACAGTAACTAGGTGTCTGAATTAATGGAAGTAAATCTATTGAGTACTACCGTGTTTCCCCAAAAATAAGACAGGCTCTTATTTTCTTTTGACCCCCGAAATAAGCACTTGGTCTTGTTTTCGGGGAGTCTTATTATTTTTGAGATGCAAGAGGCCCCTTAACTTCAGCCCACAGCCCACGGATCAGCTGATCCAGAGAGGGCCGGAAGTTCTGTCTCTGTTTCTGGCACACTCTTGCCTGCCCTAGCATAACCTTTATCTCACCACTGGAGAAAGCGATACTGAAGCGCCTGAGAGTTGACACACCTTCTCTGCCTGAGGTTCTCAAAACATCTTTGCACCTTGGGATTAGCTTGATGTTGAACTGGACATTGGGAGGGATTTGTAGCAGTTTAATCAAACACTGAGCAGGAAACTTCAGATCCTGCCTTCATTTCCTTTGCTATCACTGTCTTTCAATAAAGTTCATTTTGAAATGATCATTGTTTCAAGAGTTCTGCTTTCTTGAGAAGACTGAAGAGGCAGGACCTTATACCTTAATACCCTGGTAAGTACAATTTTATTGTAATTCCCTTTTTCAATTAAATTAAATCTTCAAAAGACTTTTGTTTGAATCTTATATATAAGGTCCTTCAAAGCATATGGCCTTGTATGAAACATTAGATGCAAGTCCTGGCATGCAAAAGAATTTCCCTCATCAGTGTAAATATGTATGCAATGGGAAACATCTCATTTTCCTTATTCTTACCTGAAAATTTTACTTTTAACGGTTCTAATTTAAATATGAGTGATTCTCGATCCAACATATTGCTTAGCACATCTCGAACAGTTTAAGTGAACCATATCCAGTTCGTATTTTGGACAGACAGCCAAGAATACAAGTGAAAACAGATACCACTGTTTATCAAGTTTTATGTCTCTTTGATAACAGTAAGATTTGCACCATAGCATTATACATTTCTATTCAGAAATACTTCACTTGCGTTTAAAGACTGCAGCAATTGATGAGTCTCTTGTTTGTCGACAAACGAATATATTGTAGCTAAAGGTAAATATGGTTAGATCATATTTTTTTTTTTTTTTTTTATTGAAAAAGTTTTATTGGTTTTACATTTTTTAACAGGATAGGGTAATGGTTAGAAAGAAATTTTGAGAGCATTCACGTCAGAGTCGTCGGACCTTCCGAGACCTCAAAATACACATTAAAAAAAAGTTAACATAGAAAACATTTTCCATACCACTACAAGATGAAAGCAAGTACATTTACCTAAATTCTCCCTTCCATGCTGTCAGACATTTACAAAAAGTCCGGATAGAAATATTATACAAAATTGTTCAAGAAAAATCAAGGCAAAGTTATTTTTTTGATCTAAGTCTTTTGGCTATTGTATCTTCTTTCTCTCCCCCCTGGCCCCCCGCGGGCGGGGCCGTGACCCCCTCCGTCCCCCCTGGATCTTCCCCCAGGGCAAAGGAATGTTTTTTAAGAAAGGCTTCCGCCTCAGCAACTGTTTTAATCCTCACTCTTCCTCCTTCCCAGAACACCAGCATCCCTTCGGGTGTCACCCACTTGAACCAAATCCCGTGATCAAACAATGTTTTAGACAAGAAGGAAAATTTCCGTCTTGCATCTCGAATCTTTCTAGGAATCTGCTTCAAGATAGTGACCGTTTTTAGTTGGTAAATTAATGGACTTTCTCTCTGCAATTTCAGGATTTCCTCTCTGGTTGACCTTCTAACAAATTTCACATGTATCTCTCTAGGCACTTCATTCATCCTGGCATATGCAGAATTAATTCTATAGGCTAGGTCAATGTCCCCCCTGATCTCATCCTTAGGTTTTTGTAAATAGTCTGCTAAAATTGTACTCATAAGATCAGGTAGGCATTCACCAGATTCCTCAAGAACATTCTGAAATCTCAAAAAATATGTCATTCTTTCCATATCTATCCTAGACACATGCCCATTTATTTCCCCCACCTCATTAGAAACATTTTTAATCTCTCCCTTAGCCCCCTCCAGCCCTCCTTCCAATTCTTCATTCTTCTGTGTATTCTCCAACACTTGCTTCCGGGTATCCAATAGTTCCTTTTTAAAAGTACTATTTTCAGCCCTCTGGGCCTTTATTTCTAATATCAAAGTTTGCATAGAAGTTTCAAGAGAAGCCATCCTTTGTTCCAAATTTACAAGTGCTGCTTCTTGTGCCATGGTTAAAAGTTAGAGTCACTGCCACCAAGATGGCGTTTTCCGGGTGGGGCTGGTGGGGCAAACCAGGAGCTCAGTTCAGTTCAGGGCTGTGAAGTTGCAAACCATTCAGAAACCAAAAGAGACACAATTTCCCAAATCAGCAAATAATAATAACGAAGGTATTCCAGAGAAGAAGTCACAAATCCATCAAAAGAAAAAAAATTTCAAAAATCCAGAGAGAGTCCTGCTTTCAAAGAGACGCTGGAAATTTTCCTTAGTTGAAATAGTCAGGCAAGGGACAAAGTGAAGCCACTTCCACCGCCCATCTCGCAGCCAGAGGGAGAGAGTAGCAAAAAAAAAGAAATTTTTTAAGCTCAGCCAGACCTAGAAACAATGTTGCAGAAAGTCACAATCCACTTTCCCTTGTTAAAGACCGTCCGGAGTGAAAGTTTCCGCTTTCTCTTTGCAGAGAAGCCATTTTAACGTGCCGCTTAAATCCGAGGGGGGGTTTTTTAAAATTAAACACCCCCCTCCCAGTCCGTTCAGCCTGGCTGGCAGCAAGGAAAAAAAGGTGTTCTTTTAAACTCACTCTCTCTCGCAGCTGAAGCCTCGGCGATCCGCCCGATCTCTCCGTTCAGCCCTCTCCATTAAAGCGAATGGCACCGACAGCCGTTGGGGAAGGAAAAACCCCCCGCTAGCATGTTCCTCTCCTCCTAGGTCGCAGAGAGGAGCGCCCTCCCCACCGCCGTGACGAGGGCCGCTCCCTCTGAGCCGACCCTGCGGGAAACCTCCGGTAACCGGAGAGTTTCGCCCCCCTGGGGGGGCAGAAAAGGCAACAAAGCGGCGAGCGAGCCCTAGGCTCGCCCGTCTCCGCTGGAGCCGGATACCGGAAGTCGGTTAGATCATATTTGAAAGGACGTTAAGGCATGCTTATATCAGTGGGACCTAGAGGTACTTAACGTTTCTTGTTTCCAAGCTGCTGGAAGGTATTTTTTATATCTCAAAAAGGTAAAGGTAAAGGTTCCTCTTGCACATATGTGCTAGTCATTCCTGACACTAGGTGATGGTGCTCATCTCTATTTCAAAGCCGAAGAGCCAGTGCTGTCCGAAGACGTCTCCGTGGTCATGTGGCTGGCATGACTATATGCCAAAGGTGCACGGAACATTGTTACCTTCCCACCAAAGGTGGTTCCTATTTTTCTACTTGCATTTTTACGTGCTTTCCAACTGCTAGGTTGGCAGAACCTGGGACAAGTAACGGAGCTCACTCCGTTACAGGGTGCTAGGGGTTCAAACCGCCAAACTGCCGACCTTTCTAATCGACAAGCTTAGTGTCTTAGCCACCGTGTCCCCCCTTTTTATATATATCTTATAACATAGCAAACAAAATGAGAACCATACACATGAAATTTTTACAAAATTAATGTGATTGCTCAAACTGCTGGAAACATATCCTATGTATTTTCAATGTAGCTACTTTCTCTCGTTCAGTATCTGCACGTAGCAAAGCTGCATAGCTTTTCATCAAAGTCTGCAATAGAACAAAACAAAAACCACCTTATAACCACAAAAAGCTTATCAAAGCTCCTTGTGTTTCAGTACTCTGCTTTGCCCATTAAACAGGAAAGAATTCTATTTGAATTACCTCTCTCTGAATCCTCAGATGGTTAGTGTTTATCCCAAACGCCAACCAATAGAGCAGTTCTTGTTCTTGAGTTTTAAACAAACAAACAGCCCTGGAATAACTTCCATATTGCATTTGCCACAGAAGCAAAACAGATTAGGGGTAATGGAACATAGTACCAGCAGCACACTGGATGGAGAAATTGAATTTCAGGAAGCATACCAACTTACTCTGAAGAATTCTTTTGTTGAACCAGAGTCCAGAGTCCCATATGCAATTTCAGTTTGTTTTGCGAGGTCTTCTGCACTTTCTATGGGTGAGACCATTCGCTCAACAGTCAAGAAAGCAGCAAGATTAGCGGTGTACGATGAAATTATGATCAGCGTGAAGAACCACCAGACACCTCCAACTATGCGACCTGAGAGGGACCTAAATAGGAATAAGATATGTGTATTTTCCTAGAAGGTGCAGCAAAATAAATTATTACAGGAAATGTATCCATCAAACAACAATCATGGCGAGTGTCACATAATAAGGTCGTTGTTCTGTTTAATAACATTTCTCTTTATTATCTGATTCACACTCCAGCGTGCAGCAACGACAGCTGGGGAATGAAGAAAAATCTAATATACTTTGAATAAATGTTTATCTCTTACAAGGAGGAGCTGCTTGCTACAGTAGCTAATGGAATGATTTCCAAGCTAAGTACTGAGAAATCACCATGGATATTTATCAATTAGATAAATAGATAATAGATAATTAGATAATTAGATAATAATAGCATAATACTATACTGTACTGTACTGTACTGTACTGTACTGTACTGTACTGTACTGTACTGTACTGTACTGTACTGTACTATACTATACTATACTATACTATACTATACTATACTGTGTGTGTATGTGTGTGTATACATATGGTTGTGTCACAACACCCTGTTAAGCCCAATTAAGGGAGGAAGCATACTGCTTTCCTTTTCTGCCTTTCGGCTCATCACCAGAGACCATCTAGACAGAAAGCGATGAGTTCCATTGTGTACTTTTTAAAATATGTGTGTTAGGTTTTTGAGCTGATCAATAAATAAATCAGGGAGACTAGATCTATCCTAGTCTCCCTGATTTATTTATTGATCAGCTCAAAAACCTAACACACACACACACACATATATAAATAATATTATTACACAACCTGCTGCTGTGGCCTAGAGGTGGAGCTCTAGCCTCCCAATCAGGAGGTTGTGAGTTCAATCCTAGGTAGAGGCAGATGTAGGGTCTCCTGCTTGGGCAGGGGGTTAGACTAGATGACCTGCAAGATCCCTTCCTACTCTGTTAATCTGTTATACTATACTATTACTATACTATACCTTACTTATTACTATACCTATTACTATTACTATAGTATACTTTAATATTACCATACTATTACTATTACTATACTATTGCTTGGCCTTACTTTCACAGAGGTCTTATTATTTTTGAGGTGCAGGAGGCAACGAGAGTGGTCACCTCATGGCTGCTGTTGTTTTGCAATATTTTTGGGGGAAGGCTTATTTTAGTGCATGCGCTCAAAAGCCCAATTGGGCTTATTATCCGGGGAGGTCTTATTTTCAGGGAAACAGGGTAGCATTATTATACTGTACTGTACTATGCTATAATTATACTATACTATAATTATAATTATACTATACTATACTGTTACTGTTACTATACCATACCATACCCCACACCACACCACATTATACTACACCACACCATACTAATTTAGTAATCAGTTTCTCACTATTCTTTCTCATATTTATACCACGATTTGCTTTCCCACAGAAAAATTGGATATATGGCTAAAATTAGATCATTTGTTTGGGTCTAGGTGTTTACTTGATTATGTTTAATGTTCTTCCTAAAACTCACTAAATAGTAATATTTCAGGGAAGGCACCTGGAGCATGTCCACCCTATCTGATCTAGTGGGATGGGCAGATAACCCCCGGGAGAGGTGAATAGCCTGTTCCTGTGCAATGGAGGGCTTTATAAGAACATAAGAACAGCCTTGCTGGAACAGGCCACAGCCCATCCAGTCCAGCATTCTGGAGAAGCCCTCTTTGGACCTAGCTTTATTAGTCAACTATCGTCCCGTCTCCAACCTTCCCTTTTTGGCGAAGGTTGTAGAGAGTGTGGTGGCACAACAGTTTCCCCATCACCTGGAGGAAGTTGATTATCTAGACCCGCGCCAGTCCGGCTTTCGGCCCGGGCATAGCACCGAGACGGCATTGGTCGCGTTGGTAGATGATCTCTGGAGGGCCAGAGATGGGGGTTGTTCCTCCATTCTGGTCCTATTAGACCTCTCAGCGGCTTTTGATACCATCGACCATGGTATCCTATTGCATCGGCTGGGGGGGTTGGGGGTGGGAGGCACCGTTTTACGGTGGTTCTCCTCCTACCTCTCTGGTCGATCGCAATTTGTGTTGGCAGGAGAGCAGAGGTCGACCTCGAGACCCCTCACATGTGGGGTGCCTCAGGGGTCGGTCCTCTCGCCTCTCCTGTTCAACGCATATATGAAGCCGCTGGGTGAGATCATCCGTGGTTTTGGGGTAGAGTACCACCTCTACGCTGATGATACGCAGTTGTATATATCTACCCCAAACCACCCCAACGATGCCGTAGCGGTGATGTGCCAGTGCCTGGAAGCCGTGCGGATCTGGATGGGAAGTAACAGACTCAGGCTCAACCCGGCCAAGACTGAGTGGCTGTGGTTTCCGGCCGCCCGATTCAACCAGTTGACTCCATCACTGGCCATAGGGGGCGAACATCTTGCCCCTGTGGATGGGGCGCGCAACTTGGGTGTGCTCCTGGATACCCGGCTGTCCATGGAAGATCAAGTGACAGCCGTGGCCAGGAGGGCGTTTTACCAGGTTCGCCTGGTACGCCAGTTGCGCCCCCTATTGGATCGGGATGCCCTTTGCACAGTCACTCATGCCCTCGTGACATCCCGACTGGACTATTGTAACTCTCTCTACATGGGGCTCCCCTTGAGGTGCACCCGAAGGCTTCAGCTGGTCCAGAATGTAGCCACGCGAGCAATAATGGGGACCGCAAGGTATACCCATATAACACCTCTCTTGCGTGAGCTGCACTGGCTGCCTGTCGTCTTTCGGGTGCGCTTCAAGGTGTTAGTTACTATCTTTAAAGCGCTCCATGGCTCGGGACCCAGCTATCTGCAGGATCGGATCCTGCCCCATACATCCTCACGGCCGATTCGCTCCCACAGAGAGGGACTTCTCCGGGTGCCGTCCACTAGACTTTGTCAGCAGGCGACGCCCAGGGGAAGGGCCTTCTCTGTGGCGGGCCCAGCCCTCTGGAACGACCTTCCCCCCGACATTAGAACAACCACGGACCTCCGCTCCTTCCATCAGAAATTAAAAACATACTTTTTCTGCTTGGCCGGCCTAGGTTAGTCTCTGCCTTAGGGTTTAGGAATATTAGTTTTAATATGGGTATTTTAGTGCAGGGACAATTAGGTTTAATCTGTTTTTTATTCTAGTTTAATGTATTTATTGTATATATTTTATGTGTTTTAAGTTTTTTTCCCTGTGCACCGCTCCGAGTCCCCGTGGGGAGAGGACGCGGTATATAAAAATAAAATATTATTATTATTATTATTATTATTATTATTATTATTATTATTATTATTATTATTATTATTATTATTATTATTATTATTATTATTATTATTATTATTATTATTATTATTATTATTCTGTCTCACACAGTGGCTCACCATTTGCTTCAGGGTATTCCCAAGCAGATGTCTTCACCTGCTTATGATTCCCTGCAAATGGCATTGAGAAATATCCTGCCTATCTCTCCATCCCGGAGGGTGTCCTTAGGCCTCCATAATGATAGCCATGGATACCCTTGTTCTCCATGAACTCGTCTAATCCTTTCTTAAAGGTGTCGAGGCTGACAGCTGTCACCACTTCTTCTGGCAGGGAGTTCCCTGCCAGAAGAAGTGATGGGCTTTAATGGTAATAAACTTTGCACCCAGAGGTTTAACTCATGCAACAGGAATGAAATGTCTACAAACCTAGCAGTGCTAACAATGCATTCACTGGTTCACTTCTAGTGTTTTGCAGTAACCCAAAACACAGTCATTCATGCCTTGGAAGTGGCCAAGTATGAGCGACTGTGAACAAGTCAAGGTCTCATGAAATGCTGGGTGCAGCTGATGGGAATTGTCAAGACATTTTAGGGTCTATCATTTATCTGTGTACAAGTATGAACAGACTGCTAATGAAACCATTCCTTATAGACTTGCCTCCCTAGCAATAATAATGCCGACTAGCACAAAATCTTAAACTTTGCATCCAATCTCCTCTCCCCAACAAAGCACTATTCTGGATTGACTTCATAATTTCAAATTATATTGTTCTTTGACAATATAGGCCAGCTACTGGATGAAATTTGGTCAGACACTTCATTTATTCCTGCCATACTAGTGTCAAGATGGGCAACGTGGAAAAGTATTTCAAAATATATGAGAGAAATCAGCTAAGGGAGAAGAGAATATGAATAAGATAGAGGAAGATGAATTCACAAGATTGGGAATTATTAAAATAGCATCTATAAGATATAAACCATCCTTTTACTTTGAACTTTTTCATATCTCTTTCTCTGGGTGAGAAGGATATTAAAGAATGGCTGGAAATTATAAAAATGTCTTTCAGGAGAAATAAATTAACCCGTTGCCAAAATAACCAGGTTGATACTTGGCTGAGCATGTGGATAATGAAAATCTCCATGGTAGGGAATATTAGTCTGATTGTCCCAGGAAAAACTTCTTCCCTGTTCTGTTCAGAGTAAGGGCCCTACTTCCCTTCAAAGTGGTGCCTTCAATGATTATGAGTTGTTATGGGGCACTCTATTGTCATACCATTGACCATTTGAATACACTTGATCTCATTTTAGTAATGGAACATAGGTGGGAGAATCCCCCTCCATTGATTTTCATATCATAGTAGTCAGGGTGGATAAAAATCTATGATTTAAATCAGGGGTCTCCAACCTTGGCAACTTTAAGATTTGTGGACTTCAACTCCCAGCTTTGCTGGCTGAGGAATTCTGGGAGTTGAAGTCCACAAATCTTAAAGTTGCCAAGATTGGAGACCCCTGATTTAAAGATTTTTTTAAAAAAAATAATCAGATTTTTTAAAATTTAAATCAGATATTTTATTTAAATTGGATTTTTTTTATTTATATCAAATCTATTTTAATAAAATGCTCTTGGAGTGAAAAATCTATCTAAAAATAGCTTTATATTTAAGATACATTAATAATTTAGTTTATTCAGCATGAAATGGAGCTTTTTATGTAGCATGAGAGGCTGTATATTCTGCAATATTGGGATTGTCAGTGAGTCAAAAGCAGGTCAGAGGAGGAGCCCCTGTGGGAGAGAGATGATAGTTGCTCTTTAAAAATTATGTTATAAATTGAGTTGATTTAAATCAAGCCTTTTTACTAGTGATTTAAATGGTTAAATTACCAACTTGATTTAAATCAAATCCACCTCATAGTAGTGGACTATTTTACAGAGATACAAACAGAGGAGATAAAACAAAGCAAAATATCCATTTGGCTGTGTTGACAAGTTTCTAAATTAAAATTGAATTTAAAAAAAATAAACCTGGTTCATTGAAAATTACTTGTGATTGCCCATTGACTTAGTTACTCTGTGTGAGAAAGGATCTTGGCCAAAAATATCAAAAACTATTTAGGTTCTGACCTATTTTGCATTCTGTAGCTTAATCCTACACTACAGAATGTGGTTATTTGAACAAAAATAGAAACTGCTGTATAAATAAGGAACATAAGTTCTGTGTAACCAATGTTCCATTAATATTAGAAGGACTTCAATTAAATTAACATTAACTTAAGGACTTAACTTAGTTTCTGATGGGCCCTATTTCCATCTTTAATTAAGCTACACCAAAAGTGACTACAGTTTATGTATGTATACCCAGGGGTGTTGTGGGGAAAATAGGAGGAGGAAGGTATATTAGCAGGGGTGGGTTTCAAATTTTTTAGAACCTATTCTGTAGGTGTGGCCTATTTTGTGGGCGTGGCTTGGCAGTCATGTGACAGGTGGGAGTGGCCACCTTTTAAAATGTTGTGAAACTCATTTAACAACACTCTTGCTTAGCAACCAAAATTTTGGACTCAATTGTGATGATAAATTCTTTCTTTCTTTCTTTCTTTCTTTCTTTCTTTCTTTCTTTCTTTCTTTCTTTCTTTCTTTCTTTCTTTCTTTCTTTCTTTCTTTCTTTCTTCTTTCCTTTCTTCCTTCCTTTTTTCCTTCCTTTCCTTTCCTTCCCGTTGGGTCACTGGCAGCGGTGGGCCAGATTTACTTCCAGGTACGCCGGTGGAACCCCCTCTCACCGGTTCTCTAAATTTCACCAATCGGTTCTCGCGAGTAGGTGCGAACCTGCAGAAACCCACCCCTGTATATTAGGTAGGTTCACCACTCTGAGTTATTTGTAAAAGTAACAAAGTGGGGATATAAGTACATAAATAAAATATTTTAATTCAGCAAATTATGTTTTATCCAGTGCGTTGCTCACGAGCGCTTTAATTCAAAATATAGAAAGAGAAATTGTACAATGGAACTAAGACACAATTTGAGAATATTGTGAACGTATTTCCAAGTTGCCTTCAAATAATATAGAAACTTCTACCTTTATCACTGACATTAAGGGAATCTATATCAGTGATTTTAACGATGCACGTTATCTCCAGAATATACAATTTACTATATGCTTGTGAGAAATCATTAACTATTATGAGATCTAGTGAAAAAGGGTTCTTTGTTGTCAGAGACAAAGCATCTAAGGATGTTATTGTAAAAAAAATGCCTGTGCTTATATACATATTATGACTATCCTTATTCTTACGATACCTTTAGGGATAAAATGCAAACTTAGAAGCAATTTCAGCATTATACCCACCTGGGTGAAATATCACATCCTTGCTGCATAAAGGCACCCAGGGAAAACCAAAGACTGTTGAAGATGCCAAATTCATTAGGAGGCTGATCGCTGGGTCCTTCTCTGCCGTCCTCCGGCTCTTCTGTATGCCATTCATATGGACTAAACCTGCTCACCAGGAATAGGACAACACTGACTCCAATGTAGGCAAAGACTATGCACATCCAGATTTCATAGGCCAAGGGGTCCAGGAAGGAAAAAACTCCCGGTTTAGATTTCTGGGGCTTCTTGATCATAATGGATATGCCAAGGCTCATAAAGGGCTTCGAAAAATCGATGACCTCCTCACGCACCAAAGTGATGGTCAGCGGTGCAACTGCAATTTCTGCTTTCTGTAAAAGAAAAGGAGAACCCAAACAAATAGAGATTAGGGGAACAATAAGACATTGTACTGTGCAACAAGTGGGTGATACATCATGTTTTCATCCATCAACAACTGGGGTGTCAAACTTGCATCATCATGGCTTTGCCACAGGATGTATCATGACTTTTTCACCCTTCGCTAAACCGGGAGTGGGCATTGCCAGCGCATGAGGCCTCAGGCCATGAGTTTGACACCCCTGATCTAAAATGAACAGCTAACATAGAGGCTAATGGCAAAAATAGGGTGCTGGAGACACTGTAACGGAATTAAGGAATGGACATTTGGAGGGAGAAAGTGGTAGTATACCAGGAAGAATTCTAGACAAAGATAAACAGTCACTTTCAGTTAATTGAGTGGTGTGTACAATCTACTTAAAGATAGGGGCATAGGGAATGTAAATCCAGACAGCTTTGTATCCTGAAATATACATTATGTTATATTATATTAGGTAAAATCATGCTTCTTTTATCTAGGAAACCCTGCACATAGGTAGATCAACAAGAAGACAGTGGAAAGCCAAGTCAGATACTTGATTTATATAGATCAGTAAAACCAATTTACAGTGGATCTCCACGATTGCTGGTAAAGGGTTCCTTTTGCTCAGCCTAGATATCCAAACACATTTTTAAAGACAAGAATCAAGTAACCTACCAGACTTTTCTGAAAGGTGGTCCCTATTTTTCTACTTGCATTTTTACATACGAAATGGTATTCTATAGCCTTTAAGTTCCATTGGGCATTTGAATTGCCAAACAGGAAACTCAGGAATTTCTGCATAGTATATTCCCTACCTCTGTGGATATTGTGCATAGTATCACTGCTTATTCTAACATTAATAAATCATTCTTGGCTATGCTCAGTTTGTAGCTCAATGTAATACAATAATCCACCCTGACAAGCTTTCCTATAGTCTACATCAGTGGTGTCATTGAGGGCTGCATCAGGGTTGTGTTTGACCTTGGGGGGGCTGGGGGGAGCATTGTCGGGCTGGGTGTGACCAACTGAACGTCACTTGTTGAGGCTCCGTTTTTGGCCAGGATGGCCTCCTGCAGCCCTCTGCCAGTGAAAATGGAGCCTGGCACAGAGGCAATGCAGGGCGGTCCTTCACTGTTTCCAGGGCAGCCCTGTGGGCTAGTTCTAAGTCCCCTGCAGGCCAGGATCCGTCCCAAAGGCCTTGAGTTTGATATCCCTGGTGTACATTAAGCAACTACAAGTTGAACTTTCATGTGAACATGAATCTTGGAATCATAATAAGTAATAGTATACATCTATTATTATATGTTTATATCTAAAAAATAGGCTAATGTGAAATAGAGCAGATGGTAAGTATAATCACCTAATCCACTGTACTTCTGCTTTGTGACATATTACTCTAAGAAAGGTTGGCCCAATGCAGCAGAAATTATTTGAACTTTACATCGGAATCTGCCCCAGACTAGGACAGAAATGTCCACTGACCATTTATTCATTAAATGCAGTTAAATATTCATCTTTCTGCAGAGAACAATCCTCTGCAGAAAGATGAATATTTAACTGCATTTGACTGCTAAAGCTTTTCAGAACATCTGCAGGATGTAAGCTAATGTCTTTCATTACTAGAAAGGGTTTTAATAAATCATCTCCAAACATTGTACCATTGTGTAGCTAATATTTTGGTCATTAAAATGTAGAAAGAAAGAGCAGATATACCCTATCTCTGCGGGCTGTGCTTCATTTTAAAACTATCTGACAATGAAATGCAACTTGCATTGGAATTATTGAAATCTTGGAAGTACAATAGATAAAGATGATGAAAATTGCATTAAAATACAGCTAATCTGGCAAATTAAATTAGTTCTAGTAGGGAGTTTTACTGGAGCAACATATTAAAAAGATAGCTACAAAGCTCTTGACATCCTCTTCTCCTCTAAATTTACTTATCACACCCCCTTCAGCATAAATAGTTGCAAGAAGTTTTTTTTTTAATTCCACAAGCTTCACTGTTTCAACTAAGCCTCATTGTCTTCAATAGAGCTTCCTCTTTCCAAGGACATTTACTTAATCCATTTGAATCAGATTAAAAATCTCAATCTTGCCTAGGAGCAAAGTATCTTTGATCCAAAGGACACACTTCTGAGATATGTTGGCTTGTGCTACATGCAGAACTAAACTGACAATTTATTTTGATGAAATTAAAATATAATATTCTTCTGTTGCTTTAGAAACGATGAGTTTTTCCTAATTCATCAGTCAATTCAAAAGTGTAAAAATAATCAGTTGACTAAATCAACTGGTTAACCTGAAATATTTCCATTCCTATCTTCACTTAGGCTGATGGATAGAAAATTTTGTCATCTGCTTGGGAAAGAGATAGTAAATAGAATGAATAATAAAATTAGTATCTAGAACAATCCAGTGCTTTCTACAAAAATGTCAGTCTTGTAGTAGTGCACAGACCGTTGAAATAAAAAAGAAGACTTAAAAATATGCCATATAAATATGTCTATTGATCAGGTATATATGATTTAAGGTGAGTTTTTCCTTGCAGTTTCTCAAGAAGCATTCAGAATAATCTTAACTGATGAAGATGCCTTCACGAAATGAAGAGGAAATGAAATCAACCTTCTCTTTCACTGTTTGCTTTTTGTGCTTCTGTTTTGACCTCTGGGGCGTCCTTCCCAGTTCTAACTTGGAAATACTGGGGGATAGAAATAGCTTTTACATGCAAATCCTCTACCACTGAAAAGCAATGCAGAAGTGCTGGGAACAGGGTGGGCGCAGCAGTGATAGTAAACTCATCAATCTCCTTCTGTTACATTAAGGGCCAATGCACATTTCTGATGAATACTTTCATACTCCAGTAATTCCCTTGTATAGTCAAAATACATTTCCATCTTCTCCAAGTGACAAAAAAAAAGAGGAACTCTCTGGGAATTTTTACATTTGCTAGTTCAAATGTTCTGACAAATGACCCATCAAAGGGAAATTGTTTTAATGTCTCTTCCAGCACAAAAATGCAATTTTCTCTCCAACTCAAGCGTTTCGTGAACATACATGAACAGTTTACAAAAGAAGCAGTGGTGTTGCAATCTGCCTCCCTTGCATGTCCTTTCCTCTCACATTTGAAGAATTTTATCCACAATCGTGAATGTTAATTTTTAATAAATGTTAAGCGTTTTGTACCCGGGTTAGATTGGCGAACCATTTCATCAGGCAACCAACGGCTTGCAACAGTCTGCCAATGTGTGACAATATCAATGGAAGGGAGAATAGACATATTTTAACCTTTTTCAGACTCAAATTTGGGGTTTTAACTGCTACGTCTGTTCTTACTAACTTGTTTCCGTCTTCAAATCCCCCTTTTCTTATTTAACTCATTTGGTTGTTAAATTGCAATAGCATGACCGCAGGGTTCGTGATTGGCTGCATGAATGGGCTGCAACAGCCTGTACTGTGGTGGCAAACCTATGGCATGTGTGCCACAGGTGGCACGTGGAGCCATTTGTTAGGGCACGTGAGGTGTTGCCTTGTCAGCTCCAGCGCGCATGCATGCGCTGGCCAACTGACTTCAGCCTTCTTTTCCAGCTGTTTTTTGCCCTTCAGGGAAGCCTCCAGAGGGCGAAAAACCACCCAATGCGCAAACGGGAAGTTCGGGAAAGGTGACTTCCGGTTTGTCCATAGGGCCATTTTTTGCCCTCTGGAGGCTTCAGGAGGCCTACGGGCAACCCGGACTTCCAGTCGTGTGCGCCTATGCGCAGGGGGGGTTTGCACGCACATAGCATTATGGGAGTGGGCACACCTGGGCACGACCTCCCTGCGCTCCCCCTGCTTTTGGCACGCAATCCGAAAAAGGTTAACCATCACCGAGCCTGTATATTATAGTTATAGTTGCACGGTTTATAATTTTAAGCTAAAACCTGCATCAAAAGAATGCTTACCCCATATACAAGTTCTCCCACCATCCCGTTCCAGATTTTTGTCTGAGGATCCCTTGCTCCGTATTTTCCATCAGGGACAATAGCAATTTTATACTTGATGCCAATATGCTTTGCAATTTCTGATGCCAGGTCTACACAGTAGCCTTCATACTTCTCATTCCCTTCAAACAATTCTCTGTTTTTTTTCCACATAACATATGGGGCTTCCTACAACGAAAGAATGAAAACTGTGAAAGGGAAAACAGGTACCATACCAAACAAACAAACAAACATGTTCACCATTCTGGTGCAAACAAAGATTCATTGTTCACCATCAGTTACAGAACATGTTCTTTTGTCTTGGGTTTTCCCCCCCTGAAAAGATTATAACAAATATTACTGAACAGATATTCATCACAAAACAGAACAAGAAATCCACAGCATATCTGTGGATTCAATGAATTTCTACTGTAATATTAAAGCAATCGTAATATTGTTGTGGATGCATGCATGAATCATACTGTACATATCCAATTAAATTCAAATTCCACTGCTTGAAAGTCTACCCAAAAAATTGTTTGACCACGGGACTTGGTTTAAGTGGCCGATGCCGGAAGGGATGTTGGTGTTCTGGGAAGGAGGGAGAGTTAGGATTAAAACAGTTGTTGAGGCGGAAGCCTTTCTTAAAAAACATTCCTCTGTCCTGGGGGAAGATTTAGGGGGGGCAGGGGGGGCCACGGCCCCGCCCGCTGGGGGCCAGGAAGGAGAAAAAGAAGACACAATTGCCAAGAGACTTAGATCAAAAAAATAACTTTGCTTTTTTTATTAACATAGTATAACCTTTTTATCTGGATGTTTGTACATGACTGCCAGCATTGAATTGAGAATTTAGGATGTATGCACTTATTTTCACCTCGTAGTATTTTTGAAAAATGTTTTCTTAATGTTTTATTATGAAGCCATGGAAGGGCCAATGATCCCGACGCGAAAGTTCTCAAAATGTTTCTGTATCCCTTACCCTATCCTTTTGGAAAATTGTAAAAACCAATAAAACTTTTTCAATATAAAAAAGAAAGTCTACCCTGTTCATGCCCCAAATATGAGGAGACAGTTAGTCTTCATTAATTATATTTTGTATATTATGTAACAATACAATTATTGTCAATATTGTATTTACTAATCCAAATAAATTAGCTAATGGTCTTATTCTTCATGCTGCAAAAACTTGCATGTAAAATATCTTTGGGGAGATATCAGCATACATGACAATGGTTTTGCAATGACATTAATACACTTAAAATATATTTTTTTAATATGTTTAAGATTTGTTCCTTAGGACATGGATGAAAACTAAAACAAATAAACAATATCCCTGGTTAAAATGATGCTGCCTTAGTTCATCAACTATTCATTAGTTAATTAGAGCAAGTTAAACCTAGTTATAAATTTAGATATGAAATTAAAATACTAGCTTGAGATCCGTGATGTGTCTCTGCCCTCTGTCAATCTGTCATAGTACTGTAATTTCAAAATTAATCACATCAATCAAACAGAAGACTTCTTTTTTCTAAGCATTTCTTAATTCGTTCTCTTTGATCGCTTTTCCCGTGTTTAATTTCACTGCTAATTTTTGTATAGTACAAGAAACTATACTCCCCATTTTACTGCAAATAGTAAGAGCAAATACAGAGATGACTGGTAGCACTCAAGCATTTTGCATTCTACTATTATTATTTGTCCTATTTAGGGATGTTTTTTTGAGGAACGCGCATGCACAGAAGACCTGGCGATGCATGGCCCAGGGCACGCACACACATTTGCGAGCCGGTAGGGAAAGTAAGTGAAAACCACCCATGCCCATATTATTTAGCTTCTCAAGAGAGATATTTCATATTTAGGGGTTAATACAGGGGTGGGCAAACTTTGCAACTTTAAGTCTGAAGGACTTCAGCTCCCAGAATTCTCCAGCCAGCAAAGCTGGGTTAATATGTGATGTCAGTGCTCTCTTGCTCTCTCCTAATGATCAAGACATTGTTTGCGAATAGTTACTCTAAGTCCCATCTCAGGTTTTTTTTCTCATCTACTTTCGTCTGAGTCAAATTGTGGCAAATAGATGGCAAATTTTCTGAGAATGTTGATTGCTGCCCTTTTCTCCACTTTTTTAAGCTTTGACATTATGATTAAATAGCTAATGTAATAACATACAAAGGGGCAACCAATTAGATATTTACTATACTGGTACCTAGGAGCTACTAGGAAAGCAGGAAATGTTATTTCTGTAATAAAAATGAAGGTAAGAGGGCTGAGTTAAGTAACTCAGTAATACTCATTATTTTGATGAAAAGGTTTTTTCTGGTATCTGGATGTTTCTTGGAAGTAAAAAGGAACAACTAATGAGAAAATTAATATTACCACTGAAAGACATTAGCTATCTCTTGGCAATTTTATTCTCCAACCTACTGAAGAAAGATGTAATTTCCTATAGTGACAAGTTTGGCCCCGAAAATTAAGTATGTTTCCCTAGAACATTTTTTCAGAATTTTTCTGCAATTGGCAATTATTCATTGATAGTCAAGAGAACAGTGAATGTGCTTCTATTCCGATTCAGGATCCCCTAAGAGAGAGGGACAGAAGATCAACAATCCTTTGGAAATGATCTTAATAGTTTGTTATTCAATAATTATTTCAGTATATTTTTTTAAAGGAATACAATGTATATTGCTTGTAAGACATTTGGAATATTGTCATCTTGAAAGGCAAGATATGTATAGCAATAAATGAATATGGGACTACTAGGTTATTGCAGCATGTAGACAAATTTACAATCTGGGCAAATGAAGTTCACACAAAAAAAGAGAGTCCTTTGTGAATTATAAATTAAATCTATAATTAAATTAAATGAAAGTGGTGTGACATTTCCTTGGCATTTACTACAGTAAAACGTTGGTAATATCTTTCATCTGCTGAAATGGTTTAGTTGATTCTGCAGCCTTGGCTTTATATTATCTAAGTTGCTTGCATATATTTATTTATACCCACATTTATTTAGGAGGGCTGATATCTCTTTTAATGATGATCACATGTTAAAACACACATGTATATAATCACATATTAAAACACACATGTATATACACACGTACAAAATTATTCTTAGGAAATTTTCCACTTGGAAATGACAGGACTGTTACTTCATCTCATGACCAAATTACTGCATTTCTGCTGCAAATTCTGATACACTTCTAGAAAGTCATATAATAGTAGCTTATAACATGTAGTGGGCTGCATACCTAAGTGATTAGGAACAGGTTTGCCAATGGTTTAGTTCCCATAATATGTACAGATATATATTTACCTTGTTCTGCTAAATACTGAAAAAAATGATTAATGAAAGGCATAGTAGTGTAAGCCAAGTGTATAATGTGAAGTGATCCATTCAGAATTTGCTTAAAAAGCTAACTTCTTTGTTGATAAATGTATAACACAATGTTTTGGCGCATCATTAGATACTTGATTTGACACTATTCCTTTTAGATATCCAGATAACAAAATGTAACGTGCATTTGGGTTGAGATCAATCCAGTGTTTCGTTGATGCAGTTTTTAATAAATATAAGGCTAGAAAGTTTTGAAGCTGATTATAAAAAATATACTTAGAAAACTCCCCCTGCATTTTAAGACTGACAGAGAAAGTTTGTATGGTGTAAGATTTAGACAAAGAAATCAAATACTTATAGTACTATACTGGTTAATATAAAAATGTATTTCAGAGTGAGAAACCTTTCTAACTCAGACTAGTACATTGCTGAAATAGAAATGAATATATAAAAATGTTCAACTCTCAATCCCCACTTCCCAACTTAATATAACTTTGCGCTGTCTGGGCAACAAGGGTCTATTGACTTGTAGTAGAAAAATACTATCAGTGATTATTATAAACACTTAATATTGCTTATTTCCCCCAAATGCTCCTATTAGCCATTAGTGGCCTGAGATGGGGGGGGGGGGATGTCCCATGTTACTAACCAGTAGTGGGATTCAAAAATTTTTACTACCAGTTCTGTGGGTATGGCTTGGTGGGTGTGACATGGCTTTGTGGGTGTGGCAGGGGCAGGCTACTGAAAATCTCCATTTCCTCCCGATCAGCTGGGACTCGGGAGGCAGAGAATACATGGGGCCAGTCAGAGGTGGCATTTACCGGTTCTCTGAACTACTCAGAATTTCCACTACTGGTTCTCCAGAACTGGTCAGAACTTTCTGAATCCCACCTCTGTTACTAACAATTGTCTTCCAATTTCTACTCTAGGCAAAACAATTGAGTCACTATTTGCAAAACTACTGCAGTTTTTAATGTATATAAATAATGGATTTCTTTCCATGATTTATAATGAAACAGGTGATGGAAATGTAAATACATAGTTACCACCTGTTTAGGAAGATTATATTTAAATTACCCATACCTAATGGGTTTCTTCCAGAACACATTTTAAAAACCTCTCTTCTGCAATTATGGATGGCAGTCCCATAGTGCTTAGGCATTACACCTGCATCTGAAGTCCATTTTCTAAAGGGTAAAATTGTATGCAGAATTGTTCTCTCAATTTATTTGCCTTTTTAAAATTTCCTAAAGGGCCACAATCAATGTTACCTAGATTTAATTGCATTTAATTGTGCATTTTCCATAAGACTGCATCATACCGAAATCTATCAGCACATGTTCACAAAGTATCAAACTGTTATTACATTTTTGGATTGTACTTGACTTGTTTTCACTTAGGTTATACTGATCTTGGACTCTAGTAAAGAAAGATGAGACAAGATTTGAAAGATACATAGAACATAACCACTCACACATTTTGAGGTTTTTTTTATTATTTAAAACACTGCAAATGATCTAATTCTCTGCTCTAAACTAAGAATTCTTATAGTACACCAATATTATATAAACATTTATGTTAATGCACCCCATGCTTATTTCAGTTAAATAAAACAGACAGTAATCTTGTTTTCCATATGAGTTTAAGACAGAAATGTAAACATATATACATACAACACAAGAACATATCAATTGGTAAAAGAAGAACAGTGTTCAATTTCCTTATATGAGTATATAAATTGCTCTTATATCTTTATGGGTGAAACAGCATGGAATCACAATAAGCATAGGAGCATGTCAAATGTGAGGGTAAAAAGCAAATTGCTGAATTTCTTTAAAAAGCATGGCATGCAGGAGAAATTTACAAATCAATATATATCTGATTTTCACAGAATGAAAAATTGGGTATTTCTGATTCTACTTAAATGCAGAAAATGGCTCAAGTACCTGATTTATTTCCCCCCCTTCTCAAGTGGCACTAAATAAGTTTTCCTTAATATGAAAGGCCAATGAACAGAGCCCATCTCTTTTTTTGTTATGTTATGTAACTCTTTTTTGGGGATGGAGAGGAGAAAAAAAGCAAATTCACTAGTTTCTGCACTGCACTGTATGTTTGGTATACATAAATGAGGAAAGAGATTGTTGTTGACTGATCCTGGTCATTATTTTTTTTTTTCTAAATTAAACATGGAATTCATAGCCAAATATTGAAAAGTTAAAAGGCAAAAGAAATGCATGGAATTCTCTCTCTCTCTCTCTCTCTCTCTCTCTCTCTCTCTCTCTCTCTCTTTCTCTCTCTCTCTCTCTCTCTCTCACACACACACACACACACACACACACACACACACACACACACACCATTTTGGGTCTAGCAGGTCTCCCTGCAGCCTGGGATCAAAAATGGGGTGGGGTGTGTGCCACACTCCCCATGCTCCCCACTGCATGCGTGTGCAACTCCCCTGTCTTCCCACGCATGCACACGTGTTTCCCGCAGGCACAACAGATTTACAGCATCACCAAATCTGGCCCCTGGGCCTTGAGTTTGACACCCTTGCTCTAGTCTGAGGAGGCTTCTTGGAAAATATGTTTGGTTAGCATATTGCCTCCATTGCAAGAGTTAGCACTGCAAGTATCAAGTCTTTCTGGGAATTGCTTCCACATATAATTGCTTAAATGAAAGGCTACCATTTCATAGTTGTCAATTAGATGGAGATGGATTGCATTAAGGAAAAAGCAAAGATCAAACAAGAGACAAAACTGCTTTGAGGCTCTAGGCAACACTTGGTTAATTGAAGCAAAAGCCTTTCCCCATGAGAAATAAAGTGAACCTAATATTAGTTGTGGCCAAGAAAAGTTAATGTCAATTTTATTGCCGGGGAACTTTTCTCTAACTTATTATTATATACACGAGGCCAATTCAGACAGCCATTCTTGTTGCTGGATTTCTTCCATATGATTGATTAAAACACATTAATTACATTATTAAATATATTAGGATGTCTATTAAGAAAATGTCGTAAACTGTGTTGAATCCTTGTCTGGACTAGAATTAATTTGGATTAAAAGCAATGGCAGTTGTTCCTTAGTCCTGTTTTAAAAATACTCATTTTTGAAATGATATATACCCGTGATGGCGAATCTACGGCACGTTGTGCCACAGGCGGCACGCAGAGCCATTTGTCAGGGCACGCAAGGTGTTGCCCTGTGAGCTGTCCAGTGTGCATGCGCGCGCTGGCTATCTCAGTTTGGCTTCTTTTGAGGCCATTTATCGCCCTCTGGAAGCTTCAGGAGCTTCCCTGAAGCCTCCGGAGCACGAAAAACCAGCCCCACGAGCTAACTGGAAGTCCGTTCTCGAACATATAACGCCTCTGGAGCCTGGGGAGGGGGAAAAATCACGCTAAAAACAGGGGGAGCGCTGGTTGTGCGCGCATGCTCGCTGGGGTCATGCACATAGCATTATGGGTGTGACACACCCGCCCATGACTCCACTGCGCTCCCCCCACTTTTGGTACGCAAGCCAAAAGAGGTTCGCCATCACTGATATATTCTGTCACCCCAGATCTTATAGTACTTGATTGCCGAACTTGGCACCAGAGGACCTCAGTGCACCAGGCAAAACATACAGTGATACCAAGAGGCATTTTAAATTTTTGTGGTGCCCATTTTTAAAAATATTTTTGCACAGTTCAGTTTTCAGCTGTCTTTTGGTCTAGTGCTGTGATGGCGAACCTATGGCATGCATGCCAGAAGTGGCACACAGAGCCATCTCTCTGGGTACAGGAGCCTTCGCTTGTTGCACTTCTGGGTTCCGGCATGCCAGCTGGTCTTTATGTGCATGGGAGCACCAGAAACCATAAGAGCAGCCACTCAGTTTCCAGGATGCACATTCGCACCGGCCACCTGGCCTTCTGCATGCATGCATGCGTGCACAAAGACCAGGTGTCCTGTGTACATGCGCGTGCCAGAAACCATAAGAGGTCTGCCCAGTGTGCGCAGACTAGGTGGCTGGTGCATATGCATGCACTGGAAACTGGGTGGCTGCTCTTCTGGTTTCCGGCATATACGTGTGCGCACCTGTGCGCGCGCACTCCAGTGGTGGGTTCTGGATCCCATTCCAACTGGTACAGTTGGAATGGGCCCGGCGGCATCCACATGGACGTGTGCAGCATGTGCATGTGTCTTAGCACCTCTGCGATGCTCCGTGACACTGTACACTGTACATGTCGTAAGTGGAAGCATCGAAGACTTAAAAGATCGGTAAGGAGCTTGGGCAGCCAGGTGGGTCTTCCGGAGCACCGTACCAGAATGGTATCCAGTGCTCCGGGCAGGCGCCAGTACCAGGGTGTACCGCCTGCAACCCACCACTGGTGCGCTCTCATTTCGGCACTCGGTGCCGGAAAGGTTCGCCAACACTGGTCTAGGGACTCAGAAAATTACTGAGACATCCAGGTGCTATGAAGCAAGAAAGCCTGGGAACATCTGATCTCGCTTGACGCATGCGAAGACCCATATTCAGACTCTGCTCAGCTAAAGCACTGACATTGAGCATAGGCTGTTGTGAGTTACCTTTAGAAACAGTGAAAACCTGTATATTAATGCAACATGGGGAATTATATAGTTCAGTGCTTGATTCTTTTTATGAACTGCATAAGTATCCCTTGGAGATCTTCAAATCAATTTTCCGCTTCAGATTATTTTGGAGTAAAATACCTTGAATGCATCTCCCCCTCAGTTTAATAAGCAGCTAGAAAAAAAATTAACAATGTAAACAAATGCCACATCTTGAATTGAGCTTTTTTTTCTGAATACAATTCACCACCATTGTGATCTGTCTGGTTCTATTTTCTATTTTCAGGTTGTTTCTAAATGTTAGCTCCTTGAAGTAGTTCAGAGAAGCAGCACATGAATATTAGCTCTATCTTTATTGTAAGGTTATATTAAAAAGTATGAAAATATCCGTTCCTTCCTTTTCTTTACTCTCTAGAAAACTAGGGAGGGTCCTTCCTGAGATGCTTTCCAGTTCTCTTTCCTTCTGTGAGCTGACATATATTCTGCATGATGTTTGTATAGCCCAGGGGTCAGCCATTCGTGGCTCTGGAGCTGCATGTGGCTCTTTCATCCCTCTTCTGCGGCTCCCTGTCGCTGGTTGGCTCCACAATTGATAGGGCAGTGATGGAGAACCTATGGCATGGGTGCCACAGGTGGCATGCGGAACCATTTCTTAGGGCACGCGAGGCGTTGTCCTATCAGCTCCAGCACATGTGTGCGCTGGCCAGCTGATATAGGCCTTCTTTTGAGGCCGTTTTT
Organism: Rhabdophis nuchalis; assembly: GCA_039707465.1. Classification (NCBI taxonomy): domain Eukaryota; kingdom Metazoa; phylum Chordata; class Lepidosauria; order Squamata; family Natricidae; genus Rhabdophis; species Rhabdophis nuchalis. The sequence goes on from CM077649.1 coordinate 49,091,306, forward strand.
CGCCCTCTGGAGGCTTCAGGGAAGCTGCTGAAGCTTCTGGAGGTGGGGGGAGCCTGTTTTCACCCTCCCCAGGCTCCTAGAAAGCCTCTGGAGCCTGGGGAGGGTGATAAAAGAGCACCAAAAGGAGGGGGTCGCACACATAGCATTATGGGTGTGGCACGCCCACACACGACCCCTCTGCGCTCCCTCCGCTTTTGGCATGTGAGCCAAAAAAGGTTAGTCATCACTGTGATAGGGCTTTCAGTTAGGAGAGGTAGAGGAACTAGGAGGAGACTCTATGGTGGGGAAACCGGACTTCCAGTCGGCTCCAGAATTGAACGGGGGGGGGGGGGGGGGGCTTCCAGTTAGGACTTTTGTGGCTCTTTGAGTGTTTAAAGTTGCCAACCCCCTGGTATAGTCTATAGTTCTTCCTCCTATCTTCCAAAGTCATTTCTAAATACCATAACTCTAAAAAGTATAGAATGCATTTTCTGCATTAACTTCTACTTACTGAATGATAGAGGGCAGAATATACCCAGAATTGAGTTCTATCCTATGGGACAGAAGATTTCTTTTAAAGACAGATTGCAATCACAGAGTCTGGGGTGAGGGACTACTCTCAAATCTTTCATGCGTTTATGACCTTCAGACTGGACTACTGCAAAGCATTGTCCATGGGGCTGGCCTTGAAGAGTATTTGGAAGCTGCAGCTGGTGAAGTATACATTGGCGCAGGCAGTTAATACCACTGGCTATTTGGTGCACATGACACCACTGTTCCTTTACCTCCATTGGCTTCCAGCGTGATTCTTTGTGACACAATTCAAAGTTCTGGTTGTCACCTTTAAAGCCCTTCATGGATTTGGACTAGGTTACTTATAGGGCTCTTCCTGGTTCCTTCTGCTTAACTGATCTGGCAGGAGGGGCATTTTATGGACACAATCAATTAAGGAATATAGGTTGCTGCAGTCCAGAAGGAGATCCTTTCTATCTTGGCACGTACACTGGATCTTCCCTCCAGAACTTAGGTTAGCCCAGGGGTTGGCAACCTTAAACACTCAAAGAGCCACAAAGGTCCTAACTGGAAGTCCTCCATTCAATTCGAGAGCTGACTGGAAGTCCTGTTCCCCCACCATACAGTCTCTTCCTAGCATGGCGTCCTTTTTTCTTCTGCTGACCAGAAGTCCAGTTCTCCTATCATAGAGTCTCCTCCTAGCATGGCATCTCTTTTCCTTGCCAACTGGAAGTCCGGTTCCCCCAACCATAGAATCTCCTCCTAGCATGGCCTACTTTTTCCTCTACCTGTCCTAACCAAAAGCCCTATCTATTGTGGACCTGATCGGTGATAGGAAGCCACAACAGAGGGATGAAAGAGCCACCTGTGGCTCCAAAGCCATGGGTTACCAACCCCTGGGTTAGCCTCAGCCCTATTGACATTCCTCAATGACTTGAAAATGTGGCTTTGTGCTCAAGCCTGGAGCTCCGTGTGTGAGATGAAGTATGTCCTGGTCGTGTTAATGATCTTTTTATGATTCCTGGCTGCTGGGTGTTTTTCTTTTCTTACATTCTATGGCTTTTTATCTATGTTATTGTAAACTGCACAGAGTTTCATGAGATGGGTGGCTATATAAATGGATTAAATCAATAAATGAACTGATAGAGCTTGAATCTTTCTACCCCAGCTGATTCTTTCCAATATATATGATAAAAGAAGAGTTAACTGCCTATTTCATGATGGAGAATAAGTTTGCACAGGGACTCTCCCTTCATAGGTAGTCCACTGAATTTAAATTGCATCGTAATATACCCATTTCAACATGAATTTAAAATAAAACGAGTCGAATCACTTGGATATTATCACTTGGGGATATTATTATTCCCTTTGGATACTGAAACACCTGGGTATAAGAGATGGGTCTAAGCCTTAGCTATTTTACATGTTTATACTGTGCTACTTTTGACCCAGAGATTTGATTTTTTTAAAACAGACATTCTGAATAGTTTCTCTATTGAAAGGGGGGGGGGAGTGAAATGACATAGCTAGGGAACTACTGGAGCAGATTCTTAATAGTGTAGTGAAAACATAGCGGAAAATATTTTCACATCTCCGCTTATTTTTATCGATAGCCCTCTTTTCCTCTTTTTTTTATTATAACACTAGTTACTTTTCCCCCAACTGCTTAAGAGATGTTTGGACATCAGTGTCTGCAGCATAAAGATTTAAAGATGAGTAGACAGATCTGTTGCCTTGGGGGCAAATGTTTTCTAATCAATGTTCCACTTTATCATTACATCCTAAGCTTCACTCTCGGTACCCGCGGTGCACAGGGCTAAATTTGATCATAAAAAAAAAAAGTATTTACTCTCTGTAATGCTAGGATGTTTTTAACTATAGAGTTTAATCATATTTAAAAAAAAACACGTTCACTCTTTCCCTGGGGAAGAGATCTTTGATGTATAAGGCATAGTAGACCTATTAGTTCAGGAAAAAGAGCCTTTTCTGCCATGGATCCTACCCTCACGTTATGGCCCGCTAACGGACAGTGAGGAGGTTGGGGAGGAACATTGACCAGTCCTGGAGTCTGTGGAAGGCTCTGATGAGGGCTCTGTGTTGGAGGTCGAGAGGGGGCCGGAGCCATATGCCAGTTATCAGCTGCCTTCAGAGTCAGACATCAGTGAAGCAGACAAACAGCTGGATCCTGTTTCCAGTGTGCGCATGCACAGAGTTGCCCAACGAAGGGATCAGCTAAAGAACAGGGGTCGACTTGGGAGTAAAGCCAGAGGATGAATGGCTCCTCCCAGAGGAAATAAAAGGGGAGTGGCGTTTGCAGGAGACAATTAATTCACTAGTTGGTTCGTGACTCTCCGAGACTCCTTGTCAAGTTTTGCAGATATTGGCCTGTCAGCTCTCCAAACCAGATAAGGTCTGTGATCGTAAATATTCATTTGAAATATTTGCCGGTTATGAATGAGCAGAATTCATAGTAAATTAATAAAAGGGTGGTTGTTGTTTTTTTGCTGGGATAAGGAGTTTGTTTCATGGTCTTGGGAAGTCTCGGTCAGAACATCTCTGGAATATTGTGCCCCCAGAGGTGAGATTTGTACCCATCCTTTTGCCTTTCTAAAAAGGTTCAGAAGACTTTGCCAATTGGACTGCGGCCCTGATAGGGACATTTCACTTGGGAGGGGATAATGAGCTAAAACCTCACCTTTTCCCTATGTGCATCTGACCCCTTTTCTTGCCATCTTTATTTTTAAATCAATTTTAGTGTTATTATTTATGGTTTTAATGATTTATGGTTTTTTTGCTTTTATTGATTTTAAGTTGCCTTGATTCAGGCAAGAAGGGCAATGGGTAAGTTTAATAAATAAATAAATAAGGGACATAATATATATCCTTCTGTATTATAGGGATATAGCTTCCTTTTCGGCTGTATTAGGGTAAAGGTTCCCCTTGCACATATGTGCTAGTCATTCCCGACTCTAGGGGGCGGTGATCATCTCAGTTTCAAAGCCGAAGAGCCAGCGCTGTCCGAAGATGTCTCCATAGTCATGTGGCTGGCACGACTAAACACTGAAGGTGCATGGAACGCTGTTACCTTCGTACCAAAGGTGGTTCCTATTTTTCTACTTGCATTTTTACATGCTTTCGAACTGCTAGGTTGGCAGTTCAGTAATGGGAGCTCACTCTATTACGCAGCACTAGGGATTCGAACTGCCGAACTGCCATCCTTTCTGATTGACAAGTTCAGCATCTTAGTAACTGAGCCACCACGTTCCTTTTGCCTGCAGTAGAGATGTCTAAAATGCTAAATTTTGTGTTTGCATTTTCCTGTAGTGACTGTAGTATTCTAGAATCTCCTGGTAGTATGCTTACTGGCTAGAATGGCACTGAAAGTATTAAAATACATTATATAGCAACAGAGTAATAGGCTGCCTAAATATTATTGAAGTGATCAGGAAAAGTTGATGAAAGGTATTTCTTTTCTGGAAATGCAATGTACATCTACAAAACAACTGGGCTTAAGTAATGGTCTTGGATTTTTAAATTTTCCTCCATCCTGCTTTGGAGATCTTAAAAGAGCATTATTTGCAGAGGTTCTCCTAGACTCAAGGTTCTTGCTTGAAGAGCACGTGGAGGCCCTAGTCAGGAGGGCTTTTGGCCTGTTTCAGCTGGCACCCAAGCTGAGGCCTTACCTGGAACAGGTGTCACTGAGGATGCTCACTCATGGCTTCATTTCTGGATTGCATTATTGGCATTTGCTTTGCATGGCGTTGTGCCTGAAATCAGAAATTTCAGCTGATCTAGAATGCCTACTCATAGTCTAGACATGTCATTGTCAGACCTGGAAGCCATCTTTTACCTTTTGGACTTCAGGCCTGCCACATTTTCTACTGTGGGAAAATGGGACGGGGGATTATACAATGATATATAGTCAAAATAACATTCTTTCTAAGAAAGACAAGGTCATCTGGTCCTGCAGCTTTGATGAGGTGACTGTGAGGTATCTCCTGTTTTGGATGGTGCCTGATTGGACCATGTGATGGACATGTGGGTGCTGGGCAGGGACTTGAACTTTCTTTTGGGTGGGGAAAACCTAGATACTTTCAGATTCGTGTTTTCCCAGATGTGCCAATATGACATCTCTAATAAATGGAAGTTTGAGGAATCTCAAGCTTCAGTGTCTTTCTTTGATAAGGGTGTTACTTGGAACCCTGACATTATCACACAAATAGCACTGGTTTCTAGAGTTCAAATCAATAGTACTGGGTTTCTGAATGTAATTTAAGGTGCTGTTTAATTTAACTTACTGTATTTTTCGGAATATAAGACGCCCTGGAGTATAAGATGCACCAAGGTTTTGAAGAGGCAAATTAAAAAAAAAGTTTTTGCACTCTGCAAACCTCCCCAAAACAGCCCGTTTTTTTGTCAAAAAAAGAGCATGGATTTAGGAGGCTTATAGAATGCTCCTGGGGGCTGGGGGGCATTTTTCACTCATTTCTGTCCTCCCCAGTCCCCCAGGAGCTCTCTGAAAGCCTCCTAAAGGCTATGCAAGGCCATTTTGGTGAAGGGGATGAGTCTTCGGGAGGCCAAAAATTCTGCATTCAGTGTATAAGATGGAAAAAGGTGTGTCTTATACTCTGAAAAATACAGTAAATTTAATTTAAGTCTAGATAGTTTGAAGCCTGGGTATCTCAAGATCGGAAATTTCCCAATTATTTTTACATGTCCTATCTAGATCTTCCTTTCTGCTCTTCCTTTCTGGAGGAACTTGACCTCTGAAGCATGTATGGCCCCCACCTTCATGACCTTCCAGAAGCAGGTAAATATGTGACTGTTCTAGAAGGCATTTGGAGATAGATACCATGTTTCCCTGAAAATAAGACAGGATCTTATTTTCTTTTGACACCCCCCCCCAAAAAGCACTTGGCCTTATTTTTGGGGAGTTCTTATTATTTTTGAGGTGCAGGAGACGGCAAGCATGGTCCCCTCACGGCTGCTGGTGTGTTGCAATATTTTCGGGGAGAGCTTATTTTAGCACATATGCTCAAAAGCCTGATTTGGGCTTATTATTCAGGGAGGTCTTATTTTTGGGGAAACACTAGTTATCATAGCTGGGGGTGGGGGGAGAAGGGAATAAGAGGAGGCAGTCTTTTTGGTGGGAAGAGGAGGAGACAGGGGAAGTGGGAGAGGAGAAAGGAAGGGTTAGTTGTGGGAGAAAATGCTGGAAGGTAAGGATAGGAAGAAGCCTGAAAAAAAGGAGTCCTGAGAGGATAGGAAAAGAGGCTTAAGGGGGAAATGGAAAAAGAGGCCTTGAGAAAGGGAGAGGGAGTAAAGGCAAATAGGGAGGATAGGAGAAGATTTTGTGGGGCAAGCCTGAGGGAGAGGATGAGAGAAGATTCTGTGGGACAAGCCTGAGGGAGAGAAGGGGAGAAGAGAGGCTTCTGTGGGGCAAGCAGAGGAACCCAGAGGAAGGGCCAACCAGCCACATGAATACCATCTCATCACGTGACTGGGAAAAGACTGACCATCACCCCACGTAACCTGCCTGCTGAGAAGAGACTGACTACTATGACACTACATAACCCAGGCCAGCAGAGGTGCTTGAGCGAGGGACCAGTGTAGACTGGCGGCCATATCAAGAGGGCCAGGAGAACCTGGACTCCAGCGGCCCTTTCGGGATAGCTCTACATTAGTTTTATAAAATATATATTTTAGTCACCATTTTATTTTTTATTTATATTGTATTTTTAATACAACATGCTCTGGAAGCTGCTTAGGATCTGGCAAGTTTCAAGTGGGTCAGATAAATTTCATAAAGAAATAAAGAAATTCTATTCGGTTGTGGAGTGAAATTTTTAAGACTAACAGGAATTGAGATTCATGAGAAAAACACTAGCAAGATCTGAGTCATTTTGGAAACATGCCTGATTGAACAAGAACCTGTATTTCTAACCTAGGTTGTATGTTTTTCAATACTTTTACTTGGTGCATGACAATGGTAAACACTTTAGATACACCACACAACTCCACATAAATGACTTATCACAAATTAAGTACTATTACAGAAGGAAAAAAAATACCCGCACTTTAACAATGGAACATTCAACAAGACATTTTATCTCTGCTTTTTATGCTTAAAATTGTATACTTTAAGAAATCACGGCATGCTACATAAAAGTTATTTAGCTGCTTTGTTTAGAATAAGTGAAGACTGGCTAAGTTCTTTTGCAGAGATAACATTTATAAGGGGCATGAAAAGAATTCACTGCAAGCAAGACAAAGACATCTTAAGCAGCTTCTCTGGTATCTGCATGCCACTTTTCTGTTTTTCTAAGCACCATTTAGTTGCCCCTAAATCTGCAAGCATTTGACAATAATTAACACAGTACACAGACGATAGCCTCAATTCAAAAGACTGTAAAGGAGTGGGAAATTTCAACTGAGACTGTTTTGAAATCTCCATCATTTTTCTTCACACCTTGGCCCAGTTGAAGACTGAATGCTTTGCGTTTCGAACATTTCAAAGTCACAGAGCCTTTAAAAAAAACGGTAAACAAAACAAACAAAACAAAAACATTTATTTTGCTTGATGCTTCAGTGCCTGGTCATCCAGTCAGAGGCTCAGAAATCCATATGGAAAAATACAGCTCAGTGCTACTATACTGGATCTTATGTTAGGAATGTTCACATGTGCAGCTTGGAACTCTTTTCTTCCTTGGTCAATTTCTTAAAATAGGGTTCTTCATCAGTGGCTGAAAAGAGGAGGACTGTACTGAAGTATGATTTTTCCATTACTGTGACTTTTTTTTTTTCAAAGGAAAGAGACATTTTTTTAAAATAAATCCCATGCAAAGAAGAACTATATAACTAGGCTTACATTTAGAATTCCTCTATAGAATGTTAGCCCTTTGTTATTCAAGAATGATCATCCTTAACAGGTAATTGGTCAGAAGGAAAGTGTATGGATCTCTACACTAAATTATACAACCATATTTCATACAAACAATATAACAATGCAATATGAAACACCTCGTATTGTTTAAAATAGATGTAATCTGGAATGTTTGGTGAAGAAAAAAAAACCTCAAACTTTGTCCAATGTGATATACTGTATAAAAAGAATAGTGCATTAAGTGGAGAATTATTAAATTAATTAGATTAAGGTTATTCTTCGACAGTCTCCCTCAATGTTCATCAAATTAAAGGGTGCTACTGACTTCAAGAAAAGAAAGATGTTAGCTATTTTGCTCCATTAAAAAGGAACCATTTGAAGTTTTATAGCTCCATAATAATAAAAATTGAATTAAGAAAATGAATACATGTCGCTTATTTCATTAAAATTCTTTCAGAGGTTTATTTACTAAATAATACTGAGCAATAACAACAATAGCAGTCATAACTACAATCAACCAAAGTTGAAATCTTTTCACAGTTCAGTTGGCTTTAAAATAATTAACCTGAGTTTATTCTATGCATTGAAATTAACTGCACTGAAAATACTCCCCCCGCCCCCCCACAAAAAGGCATAGTGGGAGGTACAGTGCTCATGTGGGAAGAAAGTTAGAAAGTTGCAAACAGGGAAAGTTATTGGAGAGAGTAAGAGTAGAGTAGGATTGATAGGATAAAAGAAGTTGAGGACCAGATAATGGTGGAAGGAGGATAGAGGACACAGTGCTTGTGACTGGGGAAGTGGTGCTTATATCATAACAGATCCTCTCTTCTGCCATGAGCCACTGCTGCTTTGTGAGAATATAGATTTAATAGCCTGGTAACAACCGAGAGATTGGAGGAGTTCAGGCTGTTATGCCTCCATTAATCGGTGTAGACCAGAGGTGTCAAACTCCAGGCCTGCGGGCTGGATTTGGCCTGCGGGGTGGTTAAATCTGGCTGGCCTGAAAATAGGAAATAGCAACGCCTGTGGTGCCTCTGGCAGCCAAAATGGGCCACAGGGACCACACACATGGCCCTAACGCCCCATTTTCAGTCTGCATGGCCTCCTGCAGCACTTTTGCCAACCAAAATGGGGCACGGGGAGGCCTCGTGTAGCCTCCTATGCCCCGTTTTGGCCAGCAGGGTGCTGCAAGAGGCATCCATCCCTTTCGCCAGCCCAGGGAGAACTATAACTCTGATCTGGCCCTTGAAAAAATCCAGGTTGACACCCCTGGTGTAGACAATAAGAGCCAGTTTATTATTTTATTTATTAAATTTATACCCCGCCCTTCTCCTTGTTAGTACCCAGGGCGGCGACTTAAGTCCAAGTTTCTTGGACTTAAGTTATTTATTGAGTTCAATGACTGGTAATGGCAGAATGTATCTACTGGAGCAATTGCTATATGGTGTCCAGAGTCCTCAAAAGAATTAAACATCTGAAAAACGCCTGTACAATTTCTCTGTATGGGCGAAGGTAGTATATATTGAAGAACTGGTTTTCGTAATTTGATATGGAGTTCTTCAGCATCTTCTAGCTCCATGATGGCGAACCTATGGCACACATGCCACAGATGCACATGGAGGCATATTTGCCAGCAGGCGCTGTCAGCTCCAGCGCACATGGGCACACCGGCAAGCTGATTTTTGGCGTTCCAGAGGGCTTGGGGAGGCCGTTTTCACCCTCCTCAGGCTTCAGGAAAGGCTCTGGAGGTTGGGAGGGGCAAAAAACAGGCCCAACCGGAAGTTTGGGAACAAACTTCCGGTTGGCTCATTGGGGCCATTTTTGCCCTCCCCAGGCTTCAGGAAAGCCTCCGCACGTGGGTGGGGCGCATTGAATTGTGGGTGTGGGTGTGCGCACAATTTTGGCATGCCTTTACAAAAAGGTTTGCCATCACTGTTCTAGTTATTTAGAAAGCACTGGGAAAATTAGGAGGACAAAAAAAAATATGGAAGTTGAAAAGGAGGAAAGATGCAGTACACTTGAGACCAGGAGGTGGAAGGACGAGTCTCTGAGTAAAGGAGTTTCTGGAGTTAGAATCTAGGAGCATTTTTAAGAGCTAAAGTTTTGGTGTGTAGGAGGTGGGCAGCTGAGTGTAATCAGAGTTGGGTTGGAGATGGAAGTTATTGAAAGTTCATCAGTAGTTTTGATAAATGACTTTCACTTTTTGTCAAGTACACTCACTGATGGGTTGGGATAATTTGGAAGACGTGATCTGTAATATCGGAAGAGCAGTTACATAGAAATAGAAGTGGAAATGGAAAAGGAGAAAGGATCATTATGGACGGTTGTCATTGGCACATTCAGGGGGTAGGGAGTATTGGAGTAAAAGGGAATGAAGGAGAAATGATAGAAATTAAGGTATTGGTGAGTATAGAGGAACATGATGGGGTAAAGAGGTGGGACTCTCCTAGGAAAAAGGAGTGAGCAACTGAGATCCATCCTTACTTCTGTTACCTTTCCCATAGCTCAAACTACGAGAGAGTTTTTTATGTCTTTGAAAGCTTAGGTTCCAGCTGCTGCTGTTGTTTGATACTTGTAAACATCTCTTCTCATTACTGGTATTAGTGTGGATAAAAGTGAATATCTGGCTTATATTACTGAAAAACGTATAGGAGATGCTGATGATTAGAGGCATTGTTCTGCAGATAACTGGATAGGCCAGCTTGTTTTTGAAATTGATATCTAGGACAAGCTGGGAATTGTTGTTGCTTCCCTACTTTATAGTGGCATACTGGCCCAAGCTGTTGGACCTCATCTCAGCTTCCTGGTAGTGTTAAGCTTTAGGAAACTTTAACTGCAACATTTAATTGGCAGGTTTTGGGACCAGGAGTAGAGATAGCTCATGAATTTATAGCCTCTATGGAAACTATAAGTTCATTCAAGGTCAAAAGACCCAACTCATGCAGGAGTCCACAAGTTAAATATGGAGCAATTGCAATGTTATTTGAACATGGGGGAAATTAACTATTTTTGTTAGGATCAGGTGACTTTCTAGTTGACATGGACTTGACTGATGCTTCTGCCTTCCTCCTCTTTGATCAGCCTTTTGTGGAGATGACAAAAACCTGGGTTTGGATAGTGGTGAATGCATTTTGGAAGATAGGACAGATAGTGATGCGTCCCTCCTCAAGAAGTCATTGCTCATCTTGTTAAGGCTCTTCATCTAGGACTCTGTTTGAAGAGCAAGTGGGCAGTTATGGCTAAGAGGAATTTTGCACAATTTCATCTTGTGTGCTAGTTATAATCTTTCCTAGATTGTGAGGTTTGTTCATGATCACTTATGCCTTTAACACCTTCCATTTGTTTACTGTAATTGCAAATTTCAGCTGGCCCAGAATGCAGTTTTGGACTATCCCGACTGTCAGGCAGTTTGCCCATGTCTGTTTTGAAAGCAGTACTAGTTACTAGTTTATTTTTCAGGGTCATTCAAGATGCTGGTAGTCAACCTTAAAAGCTGTGTATGGTTCAGCATGTGGATATCTCTGGGGCCACTTTCTACCCATCCCTTGAGTTTTGGAAGAAAAAGTTCGCTTTAAGGACTGATCTTTAAGAAATGCTATCTTCCAAGGATCCTAGGATTGGATGTTTTTAATCACCATTCCCATTCTGTTAAACAGCATTCTCCCTCATATACAGTAGATGGACCCTAAATAACAATTTGTAAATGTTGAAGATCTGGTAGGATATTTTGGGATTGTATTTATCCTTCCTGAACTGTAAATGCATGTATAGATTACAACTGTTCATTGACACCTGGATAATTTATACCAGGGGTCTCCAACCTTTGCAACTTTAAGTCTGAAGGACTTCAGCTCCCAGAATTCTCCAGCCAGCTTTGCTGGCTGGAGAATTCTGGGAGCTGAAGTCCTTCAGACTTAAAGTTGCAAAGGTTGGAGACCCCTGATTTATACTATGCTATTGTTGTGTTCTTAATTATTAATCTCGTTACTATTTGGAGCCACGAAGATTGCTCAGTGTAAGACAATATTGGAAAGACACGTCAACCTATAAAATAATAGAACAAAATAAAGAAAGGCTAGAATTTGGCTAAGCCGTAGTTGCATAATTTTGTTTAGTAATCTATTTACAATTGAAAGTAGTAGAAATTGTGAGAATCTGTGTTTTTCAATATTATACCCTTTAAAAAAATGGGTTGACACCCTAAAATGACATAACTAACCATATACTGTATACTAAAGGTATTCGTTACAGAAATCAGGAAGTGTGCATTTTTATGAATTCTCATTTATTTTTTACAAGGCATACATTTTCCCTTAAAAGCAACAGTGTCAACAGTAAATACAACAACATGGCAAGAATGAACGAGGGTACAGTTATAGAAAATAAAAGTTTTTCCCCTTTTTTCAAAATGTTCTATTCTTGCTTGTAGAATATTGCGTTTTACAGAGATTAACTGAAAGACCCAATATGATGTTTTAAAAAGTAATCTCCAAAGCAGTCTAAATTATGTAAAAAGGTTCTATGTTCATTTGAAATAGATAGAATCCTAAACATTACCTCCTGAATTCCACCAAAGCAAGCATTTAGTGGATAATGAGATAAATATTTGGTTTTCCTCAAAGAGTAGAAAAATAAACTTACCATAATTGTAGTTACAATTACTGTTCTGTTCTCAAGGGCAGCTGTGTCATTGCCCATTGTAGGCTCATGTTGAATCAAGACTAATTTATCCATGTCATTCCAGTAGCCAATCTGTAATAAACAAATGCAGAAGCTAACTTTCTATTCACTGCTGATGAAATCAACCACGGCAGTTAGTTCAATTGTAGTTTAAAAATTGGCACTGACTTCATCTGCTTCCCCCATTTCCACTACACTGTGGCTATTAGTTGACCAATATTTTATCTCCTGATTGTCTTTTGGCCCAACTGAACTTGATAAGTTATTCATTTCGCAAAGAAGCAGATTTTTACATAAACTCAAATTCTATCCTGACTATTAAAACATCCTTTTATCTAGACAACCTTCAAGGGTAATTTTAAATCAGTCCCTGCTATGATTCCATGACTGGAATCTATGATTCCATATATACATATATATTATATGCAAAATAAAAGTGACAGCAAATAAGAGTTTCATTTCAGATTTTCATATTCTAATTTATACCTGAATGATCTCCCTCTCTCTCTCTCTCTCTCCCTTCCTTCCCCCTCTCTCTTCTATCTATCCAGGTATAAATTAGAATCTGAAAATCTGAAATATTTTTTTTTAATTTGCTGTCACTGTGGCAACTAAGATGTATAATATGCAGTTTAAGTCATATGGAGAGTCACTGCATTGATTTGCTAATGGTTTCAGGGGACAAACATAATTGACTTTTGACACAGTATTATTTTATTTAATTATTTTATTCATTTAGTTTTTCAAACATGTAAAAAAATAACAGGTATAAGTATAAATATAAATATGCACACAGTAAATGGGTATAAATAAATGGAGACAGTAGGACAGAGATGGTAGGCACGCTGGTGCGCTTATGAACGCCCCTTACAGACCTCTTAGGAATGGGATGAGGTCAACAGTGGACAGTTTTAGGTTAAAATTATGGGGGTTTGGGAATATAACAACAGAGTCAGGCAGTGCATTGACCACTCTGTGCCGAAGTTGTATTTTCTGCAATCGAGTTTGGAGTGGTTTACCTTGAGTTTGTATCTATTGTTTGCTCCAATATCTACCTGGGATTTTTTGTTGTTTCCTGTCTCTAATGATCCATCACTGGTACCTTCCTCTCTTCATTGACCAACAGACACAGAGTGTTTTCTCTTTTTCTTGTGCACTTTCCCCCCCTTGAATATCTACAAAATGTCATTAATCTGTATGTCCAAGAGAGCTTGATTCCCTCTGAAGTGCTCAGAGATGTCAACCTTTCCTCACAATAGGGATAGAAATAAATAATGGTAAGGGCATTCTAAACCGTTTAATTAACAGGTGATTATTTCTCCAGTAACCATGGAAAAAATCCAGGATTCCATAAGTGTCTCTCAGGTATCTTTTCTCTCTTTTCCTTTATGCTCTTTTTCTTTATGCTCTTTTCCTGCAAATGCTCATTATATTAGTGTATTATTATACTCTTGGGGGTGGAAAAAGGCTGACAAGTACTTCTCAAAATCATATCATTGCAAATCATATTTCTTTGTTTTTTTCTTAATTTGTATGCTATAGAGCTCATAAGTTTTACAACTGGTTCAGGTTGTCACCAACTCTCATCACTACCTTTTGATTTCATTCTTTTTCTCCTATTTTTATTTTGTTATTGGAGCATATTATAATTTACAACTTCATTCAAGATCAAGGCTTGGAGAGACTAAATTTTATAATGGAGACATGTGACACCCTACTTCCCATCACATACAGATAGTTCTCTATTTGCAATCATAATTGAACCCAAAATGCTAAGCAAGTTTTGCCCTATTTTACGACCTTTCTTGCCATAGTTGCTAAGTGAATCACTGCAGTTGTTCAGTTAGTAACACGGTTGATAAGTGAACCTGCCTTCCCTATCGCCTCTGCTTGTCAGGAGGTCACAAAAGATGATCAGATGACCTTGGGACACTCCCATTAATCATAAAATGAGCCAATTGCCAAATGTCTGAATTCTGATCACATGACCATGGGGATGCTGCAAAGGTTGTAATATGAAAAATCAACGTAAGCCACTTTTTTTTAGTGCTGTTGTAGCATCAAATGGTCACTGAATGTATGGATATCAGTTGAGGGCTACCTGTAGTAGCCAGAAATCACAAAATGTATTTTTGTACTTTTTATCTCATATGTAGAAGCTATGAATAGGAGGTGACTTTGCAAAGGAAAGTCTTTTTCATAGAAGGGTGAAGTCGCTGCTGAGCTGGCAGAAGGGAATAGCAATAGCAATAGCACTTAGACTTTTATACCATTTCACAGTGCTTTACAGCCCTCTCTAAGCGGTTTACAGAGTCAGCATATTTCCCCCAACAATCTGGTTCCTCATTTTAACAATCTCGAAAGGACGGAAGGCTGAGTCCACTATGAGCTTGGTGAGATTTGAACTGCCAAATTTCAGGCAGCTGGCAGTCTGCAGTACTGCATCCAGTAGTGGGTTGCAGACGGCATGCCCCAGTACGGGCGTACCGAAGCCAGCCCAGAGCACCGGATACCATTCCAGTACGGTGCTCTGGAGGGCTCACCCACGCTCCTTACCTGTGTTTTAAAGCTTCTGTGCTGCCGCACACGCGCATGGCACATACAGTGCCTGTGCGATGCTCTGCGGAGCAGCTGGAGCGTCATGGAGGTGCTAAGATGCATGTGTGCGCTGCGTGTGTCTTTAGTCTACTAATGTAATTCCACTTTTAATTCTTTTTCTTCTAGGTAGGACTTACATTCTGAGTAGGTCGTATTTTTGGGGAAGCATGGTAGCATCATTAGAAAATATTTAAGGTGTGCAACAAAGGGGAAAAGTTCCTTTTGCAAAATATTTTAAATCTCATGGCTTCGCTCCTCCCTGGCTAATTGTCAGTTAAAACAGCAAGGAGGAGAAGGTGGGAGAGCCCATTTAACTGTAAATAGCCTTGCTAACTTGCCAAGGAATGTGGTTGAAAGGGAAAACTGATAACTATTTGTCTTAACGGAAGAGCAGAAATGTTCTCAAGAGATGCTTTGCACAGTGTCTTTCATCAAATTCAAGGACTCATTAGGGAAAGCTGTACATGAAAGTATTAACAAAACCCAAGCCAGAAATATAATAACAGCCCTTGATATAATAGAATGATCTGTGAACACTTTTTTTTCCCAAGCTTGAGATGGATTCAGATCAACCCATGCATTTTTAGTATAGAGTTGCTTTGTAATGTTTAATCTACTGGGATTCTAGTTACTATATCAATTTCATGCACAAAATACCATCTGTTTCTAATGATAGAACCGAGCATGAATATTTTAATTTAAGGAACTGGCTGTAGTTGATAATCTTTTCTTTTGATTTTTCACATAGGTGGGATAAATTGTCTCTGTTTAACGGTCCAACAGAGGAAATACAACAAATAAAACAGAACTTGGTGTATGAAAAATAGGACGATTAAAGTGGGCAAGAAGATTAGTAATTTAATTGCAGAAATGAAAACATGCACTACTGTGAATGGTTTTTTTCAAGGTATTAAAAAGTTGGGTGATAAAAATACACGTGTTTTTTCTTGCCCTTAAATGTTCTGATGCATGAGAAGAAAAGGAATGTCCTAAATTGATATTGCTGAAGGAACCATAAATCATAGTACATAAACCATAAGAAGCAAGGATATTTTTTGGCAGTAAAATTAAAAGCCTATAACTTTTTTTTTTCTGATGACCTATCCTTGTTCAGAAAATTGATGTCAGAAATGAAGTATCGGGCTTTGGAGGACACGAATACTAGATGGCTGATGTTTGACTTCAACTCTTACATCAGGCAACCATCAACATATATAGTCAAATATACACAAATGCAAAGGGATTACTACGTTTCAATTTTATATATTAAGTCACAAGTATAGAACATATTTAAAAGATAAGAGGAAACTCAGTTTCCTGTGTTTCAGCAAACTACAAATTGCTCTAGTAGTAGAGGCTCTAGATCAGTGGTAGTCAACCTGGTCCCTACTGCCCTTAGTGGATGTTCCAGCTTTCATGGTGGGCGGTAGGGGTTTTGTCTGATACTGAAGCACTACTGTGAATGTTTTTTTTAAAGGTATTAAAAAGTTGGGTGATAAAAATACTGAAGCACTTTTCTTTTTAAAATTTAATTGACTTTCCTACTTTATAAATCACCATTACTGTGGAACTGATGGGCGGTAAGAAAATTTTACTACTAAGAGAGATACAAAAGTGGGCGTAGGTATAAAAAGGTTGACTACCCCTGCTCTAGATAGAAGCTCTGAGACTTTGAGTTCTAGAATAGGATAGGATAGATAGGATAGAATTCTTTATTGGCCAAGTGTGATTGGACACACAAGGAATTTGTCTTTGGTGCATATGTTCTCAGTATGCATTAAAAAAAAGATACATTTGTCAAGAATCATAAGGTACAACACTTAATGATAGTCATAGCCTGATGCGCCAATTGCGCCCCTTACTGGACCGGGCTGCCCTTCGCACAGTCACTCAAGCTCTCGTGACATCCCGTCTCGACTACTGTAATGCTCTCTACATGGGGCTTCCCTTGAGGTGCACTCGAAAGCTACAGCTAGTCCAAAACGCAGCCGCGCGGGTAATTACAGGAGCCACCAGATGCTCCCATATAACACCGATCCTGCGCGAGCTGCATTGGCTTCCTGTGGCCTTTCGGATGCGCTTCAAGGTTCTGACGACCATCTTTAAAGTGCTCCATGGCTCGGGGCCTAGTTATATGCGAGACCGCCTCCTGCCCCATACATCCCTTAGACCGATACGCTCCCACAGAGAGGGCCTTCTCAGGGTGCCGTTGGCCGGACAATGCTGACTGGTGACACCCAGGGGAAGAGCCTTCTCTGTGGCGGGCCCAACCCTCTGGAATGACCTACTCCCTGAATTACGTACCATCACCGACCTCCGCCTCTTCCGCCAATGTCTAAAGACATACTTTTTCCAACAAGCCGGCCTAGCCTAACCTCCCACGGGGACTTTTAGAAAGTTTTAAATTGGGTATTTTAACAATTTGGTTTTTACCTTAGGATTGGGATAATTTAATATATATTTTAAATTATGTATTTATTTTTGTACTTTTGCATATTTTAAAATTTCCTGTGCGCTGCCCTGGGTCCTCTGTGGAGAAGGGCGGGATATAAATATAAATAAACTAAACTAAATAGGGTACAAATGAGCAATCAAATCATATTAGGAAACAATCAATATAAATTGTAAGGACACAAGCAACAAAGTTACAGTCATACAGTCATAAGTGGGAGGAGATGGGTGATAGGTTCTAGTTCTGCCTTAGGCCTGAAAGCAGCTGGGGGCCAGACACTCTCTCTCATTCTAACCCACCTCACAGGTTTATTGTTGTTGGGAAAATAGGAGGAAGGTGTATTGGATATGTTCACTGCCTTGATTTATTTGTAAAAATAAAGGTGAGATACAAATAAACAAAACCTTGTTTTTTGAGGAAAGTTTCTAGATGAAGAAAACCTGGAAGCTTTCAGATTCGGGTTAATGTCAGGGTTCCAAGTAACACCCCCAATGAAAAAAAAATCTTGAGTTTCCTTAAAGTTCCATTTTATCAAAGATGTCATATCGGCACATCTGGGAAACCCTGAATCTGAAAGTTTCCAGGTTTTCCCTACCCAAATGAAAGTTCAAGTCCCTGCCTAGCACCCACATGTCCATCACGTGATCCAATCAGGCACCATCCAAAACAGGAGATGCCTCCCAGTCGCCTCATCGCAGCTGCAGGGCAAGATGACCTTGACTCTCTGAGAAAGGAATGTTATTTTGACTATATATCTCCCATACTCGATATCATCCCCCCTCCCATTTTCCCACAGTAAAAAATGTGGGAGGCCTGAAGACCCAATGTAAAAGATGGCTTCCAGGTCTGACAGAATCTCTGTAAGCACATAGTCAAGACACTGTGTCTGTCTCTTCTTATTGAACTCTAATTACAAATGAAACGGGAGAGCAAATACTCTTAATATTCCAGATATCTTGTTCTGAAACCTCATATTAAAAAATAATAATAAAGGAAATCAGTTCATTCAATCATCTGAATTGTCCTAAAGCGTTTATGTTTTGCAAGGTAATGAGGACAATCTAACCAGGTATTTTACTTTCATGTTCCTTTATTTTTCTTTCAAACCTTGCTTTTTTTTCACCGTAGTTATGAAAACCAAAAGCCCAGCAAACAAAGGATTCTGCCCTTATGACAGAGAAAAATGACATATCTTGTTGTATGAAAAATTGCATACTTATATTCTAATAACAGAATATTATTAAAATCTGGTAATAAAATGGTTGGTGCTGCAAACATAATTGGATTTATTGGCTAAACTGAGTTCTATTAACAATTTCTATGGACACACAGACACATAGGGATGAAGTAAACAAATAATGCAGAATCAGAACACACCTTTCGAGGGCCTGTGCTCTTCAGTTCAAATACATCCATTGAATAGTTGACTCTGCGACCATAGTGGTCAAACTGAACATTTCCAGTCAATCCTTGTATTCGAACCTTCAAATTGGACATAAAATTGAAATACAGATTAGTGATAAAAGAACTTATTCATTGCAAGAACTCATATAGAAGTAAACCTTGTTAATTGAGGGACGTGTTAATTGTTTACACAGATTCATTTTTCTACCCCTAGATCCATGATGGCGAACCTATGGCACGGGTACCACGCACGTGAAGCCATTTCTGAGGGCATGCGAGGCGTTGCCCTGTCAGCTCCAGCGCACATGAGCCAGCTGATTTTCGGCCTTGATTTTCAGCCATTTTTTGCCCTCCTGAAGCCTCCAGAGGGAGAAAAATGGCCCAACAGGCAACCTGGAAGTCCATTCCTGAACTTCTGGTTTGTTTGTTGGGCCTTTTTTCGCCCTCCCCAGACTCCTAGAAAGCTTCTGGAGCCTTGGGAGGGTGAAAAATGGACCTACTGGGCCCACCAGAAGTCAGAAAACGGGCTGTTTCTGGCCTCTGGGGGAAGCCATTTTTGCCCTCTCCATGCTCCGAAAAAGCCATGTGTACATGCACTGGACAGCAGGGGGTGTCACATGTATTCTCAGGGGGCATTAAATTATGGGGGTGGGCAGACGAGCGTGCACAATAATGTGAGTGTGTGTGCTTTAGGCACCCGAGGCGAAAAAGATTTGCCATCACTGCCCTAGATCCTCCCCAAAGTTTTCATAAGGATGAAAGAAGAGGTTAGAAATTTCTGCTGCTTTTGGTGTTTTACCATTTTGTTCTTCAAAAAACCTTTATAGGGGAATATACACCTCATCCCACCCCACTTTAGAATCTGAATTTAGAATGAATCCAAAGCCTCAAATGCAAATGTAAGCTGTATTTCAGGTCTTCTGTCCTTGAAATGGTGGAAGTGAGGAACAGTCAGTACACAGCCCATGGATTATACGTGGCTAATTTTTAAAATCACTTTTAGAGTGTCTCAGGATAAAAATTCAATAGCAATTTTCTGGCACCATTCCCTAGCAGTTTCTGTACATAACTAAAGACTAAAATAAAAAGTGCCAAATGCCCAAATGTTTGTATTTGTTTTTTTTTAAAAAAAATAGAAATATTCTAACCACTTTTATAAGGGATCACCATCTCATTGTTCTACAGCACTCAGTTGTCTACAATATTTGACAATATAGTGCTTGATTGCTACATCATACGGACCAGTGGTGTAAAATAGGAGGGAGAAAAGAATATGAAAAAATTCTCAAGAAAATGAATTTTTTACAGTGTCTTCAGTGTTGGTTTTTTTTAAAAAAAAAACCTTTTTCTTTTCCTAGACCTAACCAGTTCTCTGTGAAAAGAAAGCTTAAAAACCCTCAGTCTGGATCTGGAAACCTTTAAGTCTTTATTTCATCAGGGTATGGTGATCCTTTTCATCAGTTGAAACATTCCCCTGCTTTATTTCATTCTTAAATGATATAATAAAGCAGAAAGATTGAGAGATTATTTGGAATTCTGAGTTAGAAGGAGCCATCAAAGTTAAATAGATCTCCAGGATGCATTTGGCATGCACGTTTAAAAACAAAAATATAAACTTTTCATTTTCTTTTATCATTGGGATGTGAAATTATCTCATGTAGGTTTTTTGTATTCATCTCTCTTGGCAATATATCACTTTTTTACCTCATAACTTTGGTGGTGGTGGTGGTGGGAGGAGCCTGGCTTCTGTTCAACATGGAATGGATTAATGTTGTCCAGTCCAAGTCCTATCTTTTTACTTAGATTTATCTTTCCCACTTCCTTGAGAAGTTCAAGGATATATACAAATCAGCCCCATTCAGATTTTCCCTCATGAGAACGCCTCAAATAGAGTTGGGCTGAGAAAGCATAACTGGAACAATCATACAGCGAGTTTTTATACCTGAGAATGAATCTTCCATTTCATGCAAAACCAACATACGGAGCAGAACTAACATTCTTTGCACTCCAGTAACTTTCATCTGAATGACAAATACGGCATGAACAGGGGCAGCTGCAAGAACTGGCCCTTTTGTCGAAATGAGAAAAGCAACAGTGCGCAAAAGGATTGCAGTTTGTGCTGCATTATGCTTTTATCCATTGGTGCCGCCAGTCCCCCTACATTTCATTCTGTTTGTTATCAGTGGTGAAAATATAGCAACAGCACTTACACTTATATACTGCTTCACAGTGCTTTACAGCCCTCTCTAAGCAGTTTACAGAATCAGCGTATTGCTCCCAACAGTTTGGGTCCTCATTTTACCCACCTCGGAAGGAGGGAAGGCTGAGTCAACCTTGAGCCTGGTGAGATTTCAACTGCCAAACTGCAGGCAGCCGGCAGGCAGCAGAAGTAGCCTGCAGTACTGCACCCTAACCACTGCGCCACCATGGCTCATATGTTTATTTATTTTATTTATTTTATTTATTATTATTTTTTCTGCTCATCTCACCACAAGGCGGTCCTGTTCAGTTTGCTAGTCTCCAAGCTTTAAAACAGAGGAGATGAATTTTTATTCCCAAAGTCTGATCACGTGATCAGGGAGATGCTGCAACGGCCGTGTGAAAAATGGTGATAAGTCACTTTTTTCAGTGCCATTGTAACTTTGAAAGGTAACTAAACAAACTGTTGTTAATTTATTTCATTCATTCATCAAATGTAACACACTAATGCAAGGATGTCAAACACAATTTCACTGAGGGCTGCATCAGGGTTGTTGTTGTTATTATTATTATTATTATTAATTAGATTTTTATACCGCCCTTCTCCCTTTCGGGACTCAGGGCGGTGTACAGGCAATGATAAAAAAGGGTTGTATTTGAACTCCGGGGGCCAGGGTGGACATGGCCAGGTTGCGCATGGCCAGCTCGATATCATTCATGTCAGGGGCCCTTATGGTGTCCTGAGCACTCTATCAGCAAAAACAGGCTCCCGAGTTCCATTTTTGACTGTGTCAGCTTCCTGCAACCCTTTGCTAGTGAAAATGGAGCTTACTAGGGCCACCGTGGCCTCCCGAGCTCTGTTTTTACTGGCAGAGGCAGCATAGGCCAGATCTAAGCACCCTGCGGGCTGGATCTGGCCCCTGGGCCTTGAGTTTGACATTCCTGCATTAGTCCAATCAATGTTTGTGATACTTCCAACATAGCAGCTGCCACAAAAACCAAGCAGATGTAAATCTTATAAGAACCACACCTGTTTCAATGTCCTCTCCATGTCAATTCCTTGGCTCCATGGTGCAGCTGGATTTGCAAGGCAATCCCCAGCATTTCCTCTTCGAGAAATATCTATTTTCTGTTTTCGAAGATTTCGGAAAGTCTCGGCCATCACGAGTACTCCATCATAAGTTAGAGCAGAGGTATACTAATCAGATGGAAAAATTGTACATCAATTACACCTAGAATTACAATTATGTTCAAAGATATATCTATTAAACCTTTGATTCTTCAATTGATAAGCATTAGTTCAGCAAGCTGAGAAAGATTTCTTAGTAAACAAGAATGATAAGATCGCCACATTCTTGGGACATTAATATGAAATTTAATTCTGAAGTTATAGTGTATAAGGTTACTTTAGGAATTACAAAAGAACTGGAATAAAATGGAAAGTTGGATTTCTCATAAAATGTACTTTTGTTCAGATAAGATTGAATCCAAGAGGAAAGAGCCAATCCTTTCATGAAAGCAAAGCTGGTAATATGACATTATGACCTGCCCATGAGAACAGAAAACCTCTCAAAGTTGAAATAATTGATTTTGGATGTAACAAAACTGATAAAAGTTGCATAAAGAACTAACTAGGAATTGATAAAGTAACAAAAAAATATTCAGAAGAAACATAAAGAAATAAGATATTTGGGAATTCTTAATTAAATATAGGGAACAATACATACAAAATTCTTTTAAACTAAATAAGTCTCACCATAACTGGAAAGAGTTTTATTTTTATTTTATTTTATTAAATTTATACCCCTCCCTTTCTCCAAAAGGACCCAGGGCGGCGCACAGGAATTTAAAATACAATACAATAGAGTTGTTTCACTCTATCTCAAAAAAGGACAACTGAGGTAATATCTGTAATTCAGGGTTGAACTGTGGACTCCTTGGTGCTCTCTAAACTAAGCAAACTTGGTTATTTGTTTGCAGACATTTCATTACCTATGTAACATCATGATTTGTTTCTTATTATGATTCAACCTCCAAATGATGAATGAGATCATTCTGGATATAGAGTGGAATCTACCAGTCCCTGTAACAATGCTTTAGAATGATGATCCAAGACATTGTTCACTAAACTCCATCACATTTATACCCAGAAGAACTAAGACTAATATTACCACCCAAATTATATTTATCTCAGTGCTCTCAGTTTGGTCAACAATGAGATAAAAGTCCCAGGGTGGGGGAAAACAAAATATGAAGATAACACAGAAAAGACAAGGGATCTTCATAATATTAGGCAGTTACTTATAACTGCAGTATGGTTGAAGTCAAAAATGCTCCGTATTTTTCAGAGTATAAGACGCACTGAAGTATAAGACGCACCAAGATTTTGATGAGGTAAATTAAAAAAAAAGGTTTTGCACTTTGCAGACTTCCCAAACCCTCTGCATGCCTCATTTTTTTGTGAAAAATGGGCCATGTGGAGAGTTTGAGAAACCTGCAAAGTGGTCGTGGGGGCTGGGGGGGGGAAGAATGAGCAATAAACGGTCCATTTTTTTCAAAAAAAAAAAAACCAACATGCATAACCTTTAAGGAGGCTTATAGAGTGGTCTTGGGGGCTATGGGGGAGGGCAAAATTGAGCAAAAATGGCCTGTTTTTCGCTCATTTCTGTCCTCCCCAGCCCCCAAGAACACTCTGGAAGCCTCCTAAAGACTATGCACGGCCATTTTGGTGAAGGGAGTGGGGTTTTGGGAGGCCAGAAATGCTGTATTCAGTGTATAAGTGTATAAGGGGGGGGGGGAGGTGTGTCTTATACTCCAAAAATACGGTATATGAAAGGTGATTTCAGATTTTAATGTAGAATAGAACCTTAGGGGGAGTTTCTGATCCTGGGTATTCTCTCTGGTCCAGTTTCTTCCACCGCTGCATGAGTTTAGCAACCATAGGTGTATTGAAGTCCACTAATTGAAACCCTGTGATGTTGGCTCCTCCATGCATAAATCTGTCCAGGGAAATATCTTTGAATCCCTGTTGAAAATAAATTTTCATCATAGTGTATTTTCATCCAGCTTGTCATTAAATCTTTTTCACTGGTATTTAGTCATTACAGCGATTAAGTTAAAAAGTTATATTTTATTATCCAACTATTTTAATCTGATTCTCTGGTGTGTTTAAAGTGAATACAACTGTTCCATTTTCTAATACAATATAACACATTTATGTATACTTTGTCTAATCGTACACTGATATAATTCTAGAGTTGCCTCCACGTTGACTCATATTTAACACAGGCTATTGAAAATAACTACTTTTATTGCTGTTCTTTTTCCTTTAAAGGCATCCCAGAGGCCATCACATCTTTCTTAGATCTCTTCTCTAAAGATGGAGAGAGAAGTTTGTACAGTATTCATATATTCTCCCACAGTCACTGCAAAAACTTTTTATGGCATTTTTCCCCCTGATCTTGGAATTCTCAGGCTTGAAAATGGGACAGAATATAGTAACTCAGCCCTTCTCCCATACTTGTCACAAACTGCCTAGTGTACATCAATTTCATGCTGTAGGCTAGTATCCTGGTTTAATGGGAGTGAAGCAAACCACTCGAAGGATGAAAAACAGATAGTTCTTTCTTGCTTAGTATGGACAGAAGTTTTTTTGGCTGTGTCAGATGCTCAATAATTGGCTTTTTCCATTGCAAGCAGTCTCATTCCAGCCCATTATTGCAATTACCAATAAGGTAAAGATAAAGGTTCCCCTTGCACATATGTGCTAGTCATTCCTGACTCTAGGGGGGCGGTGCTCATCTCTGTTTCAAAGCCGAAGAATCAGCACTGTCTGAAGATATCTCCATGGTCATGTGGCCAGCATGACTAAATGCCAAAGGCACATGGAATGCTGGTACCTTCCCACCAAAGGTGGTTCCTATTTTTCTACTTGCATTGTTATGTGTTTCCGAACTGCTAGGTTGGCAAAAGCTGGGACAAGTAACGGGAGCTCACTCCATTGTGCGGTGCTAGGGATTCGATCCACCAAACTGTCAACCTTTCTGATCGACAAGCTCAGCGCTTTAGCCACTGAACCACCGCGTCCCAATCAATTACCAATACAAACATAAAAATAAAATTATTATACTACATCTATCTACTTAAGTATAAACATTTTACAATGAGTTCACAGTGGAAAAATAACAAATAAGATACACCATATCTTACACTAATATCTGCAGAAAATAATTAATAACCTTTTAACAAACTTTTCTTTACTAAATTGATTTGCATAATCAAGTTAACATTGCATAAATAATGTCAACATTACTCCTATGAACTATTTTTTTAGGAGCAGTATGATAAAGACGAGAGAGAAACTTTCCCACAGTGAGATGCAATGATTTTGGCATCTATTAATAAATTGACAATAACTTTTTCATTATCAGCATCACATATAAAATAGTAACATTGTCAGTAATTGGGACATTTCAAAAAGTATTACTAATTCTCTTTACTGATCCTATCATTCCTTTTTTCTTATTCTATAATTATATATTGTGTTGATATAGGGAGTAACTCATTCATGTAATGAGTTTCATTTAAAGATATCCACTATATAACAACGTTTAAAAAATATAAGTGGGGAAAAAAATCAGAGAATAGTTTTTCCCCCCAACTAATTTTTATGGAGATAGTTGTTTAGGAAACTGCAGAATGGTATGTTTTTGATTTATTTATTTCTATTTAATTATTTCCTATCTATTTATTTAGTATATCACCTTTATTTAAAAATGCTTTTCTCAAAATAAAGTGAGAGTAAGTTCAATAATTGATTTTTATTACTTTTATTTTTCTAAATTTTTGAAATTTAGTTCCTTAAAATGAAATACAGTGTATAATTACATATTTAACAGTAGAAAATAATTGTAACATATTCACTTTTGCTTTTTGCAGGGAAAGTTGGCATTTCCATAAAGAGTGTTGAAGGAAACAGATAGGGGCTTTTTCCCTTTTATCTGTTATGGGATGCTATACTTTGTTATGGTAAGAACCCTTAAGGGATTGGAGCAGTTCGGAGCAGTTTATTATTATAATTAAAATTAATTGGATTGCACTTGCATTTATGTAACATTTATACAGATATATTCAAGGTGGTATATGATTTACATAAAACCTATACTCATTCATTCATTCATTCAGAGGTCACATTGTCAAGTGCTGGGGAAATCAGGAAATCCAGGCAGTTCGAATGTGTATAAAGATTTATTGCAAGTGTAAGCTTTCTGCAAGAATCTGAACTACTGTCAAGGGCAATAAGCGAGCAATAAGAAGGGATTGAAGGTGGGCCGGACTTAGATCTCTTGTGGGTGCTCAGGGACTCATGACTGAAGATATGTTTGACCACTCCCTCAGACTCAGGCTGGTCATCTCCTACACTCATATCAAAATTAGCAGGATGGCTGATGGACCATTATAATAGAAATCCTGCTCCTTTTGAACATGGACTATACAGGTACAAATGGAGGAGGGTGGATAAATTGCATTGCAATCTTGTGT
The DNA here is from genome assembly GCA_039707465.1 of Rhabdophis nuchalis. NCBI lineage: Eukaryota > Metazoa > Chordata > Lepidosauria > Squamata > Natricidae > Rhabdophis > Rhabdophis nuchalis. The sequence continues at coordinate 49,117,555 of CM077649.1, forward strand.
ATCTCCACCATCATCACTGGATGGAAGGAATGTGCTGCATGACCTTTCCTTGAGATACGATCACAAGGACTGGTGATAAAGAGAGTTCCAGGGAGGAAAGGTTAAACAGAGTCAACAAAACCAAAACATGGTTTTAATGTATTAGCACTACATTAGATGAAGCCAGCTCAAAACCAACAATGAGATTTCAATTTTCATCACTAAATCAACACCATATTTCCCTTTCCTGTGGTCATTTATCATTTAACTAGCTTGGCATAAAATGAACTATAAAAAAGGATTCTTACCAGATTTGCAAGAATGTAATGGTAGCCTTTAACATGTTTTCCAACACTCACAATCTGTAAAAAAAAATGGGGTAGAAAAGAGAAAGCAATGAGCTGTATAACATTCGAAAGGGATAGTTGTTACTTATAATATATTGACACTATTGTACAGCTTCGTCAAAATTACAAAGATAGTTAAAACATTTGAATGCTTAAATAATGGATATGAAAATATGAGAATACACACTGGCTTTCTAAACTAATCCATTTCTCCCTCTGATTCAGTCTCAGTCAGTCTTTCTTTCTTTCTTTCTTTCTTTCTTTCTTTCTTTCTTTCTTTCTTTCTTTCTTTCTTTCTTTCTTTCTTTCTTTCCTTCCTTCCTTCCTTCCTTCCTTCCTTCCTTCCTTCCTTTTTTTCTCAGGGCAAGGGAGAGATAAAGAAAGAGAGATTGGGAGAATGCTGTTGATATATCCCCTAACTTCAACAAAGCATTCAACAAAGTGTCTCATTAATAACATGACAAATTGCAGGGTAGGTGATAAAAAGATAGATTAATTTGACTAAATGATCTTCCCCGGTCTTAAGCATTAAAGACTGGTTTCAGAACTGTCTAGAAAATAGTATCAAATGAGAATGACATGAGGCTTAATCCCAGGCCTTGTGTTGATCAACATTCTTATAGATAATGGGATTGAGGAGTGACTAACACTTTAGAAGACAAAGAAAAGATTCAATCCTAGAAATGGAGAAATGAGCCAAAATGAACAAGATAGAATATAACACCGCAAAATGCATTTCTCCTGTATCTGGGAGAAAACAAAGGGCAAAAATAAAGGATGTGGAGACCTGATTATGGTATATAGACAAAAGATCTGAATATTTAGTACATCACAAGCTGAACAGAAGCAACAATGAAATAGTTAAAAAGTCAAATTCTATTTTCAGTTTCATTAAGGGACATACATAATCCACTCTACTTAGTCAAGTGTTACTTACAACATTGCATTAATTTCTATAAACTATTGTCCTAGAGGAAGGTCAGAAGAGAGCTACCATGTATCTATCTTCCTAGGATCCTTCTCTCCCCACTTATAGCTATAACCATGTTGGTTGAATCTTTCAATTTATATTGTTTTTATTGTTTCCTAGTACGATTTGATAGCTTATTAGTAACCTAGACTATCACTAAGTGTTGTATCTTTTTTTTTTTTTATATTGAAAAAGTTTTATTGAGTTTACATTTTTTGTGGGGTAGGGTAAGGGTTACATAGAAATTTTGAGAGTAGTCACGTCAAAGTCGTCGGCTCCTCCGGTACCTCAAGTTACATTATTAAAAATAAAGAAAAAAAAACATTTCACATAACACTACAAGCTGGGAGCAAGTACATATTCCTAAATTTTTCAGTTATATACTGTCAGTCAATTACAAAAATCCAGATTACAAATATCATACAATATTACTCAAAAAAAAAACAAGGGCAAAGTTATTTTTTAGATCTAAGTCTCTTGGCAATTGTATCTTCCCCCTTCTCCCCCGGGCCCCCAGCGGATGGGGCCATGGCTCCCCCTGCCCCCCCTGGATCTTCTCCCAGGACAGAGGAATGTTTTTTAAGAAAGGCTTCCGCCTCAGCAACTGTTTTAATCTTCACTCTACCTCCTTCCCAGAACACCAGCATCCCTTCGGGTATCACCCACTTGAACCAGATCCCATGATCAAACAATGTTTTAGACAAGAAGGAAAATTTCCTTCTAGCTTCTCTAATCTTTCTTGGAATCTGCTTCAAGATGGTAACCTCCTTTTGTTGGTAAATCATAGGACTCCCTCTTTGCGCCTTCAAGATCTCCTCTCTGGTTGACCTTCTAACAAATTTTACATGTATCTCTCTGGGTACTTCATTCATCCTGGCATATGCAGAATTTATTCTGTAGACTAGGTCAATGTCCCCTCTGATCTCATCTTTAGGTTTATGTAAATAGTCTGCAATAATTGTACTCATAAAATCAGGGAGACATTCACCATCCATCTCAGAAACATTCTGAAATCTCAAAAAATATGTCATCCTTTCCATATCTATCCTAGTCACGTGCCCATTTATTTCCACAACCTCATTAGAAACATTTTAAATCTCTCCCTTAGCCCCCTCCAGCCCCCCTTTCAATTCTTCATTCTTCTGTGTATTCTCAAGCACTTGTTTTCGAGTGTCCAATAATTCCTTTTTAAAGTTGACATTTTCTGCCCTCTGGGCCTTAATTTCTAATACCAAATTTTGTATAACAGATTCAAGGGCAGTCATTCTTTGTTCAAGGCGTGCCAGCGTTTCTTCTTGTGCCATGTTTAGCTGTTAAAATCCATGCCAATAAAATGGCGTTTTTAGGGTGGGGCTGGTAGGCAGATCAGGAGTCCAAAGTTCTTAAAGTTGTATAGCTGCAAAATTCAGAAACCAGTAGAGAAACACTTTTCCAACTCCATAGGTATAATAACGAAGGCAATCCAGAAAGGAAAACACAAATCCAAAAAAAGAAAATTCTTCATCAATAATTAGAGGAAGTCCAAATCACAAAGAGACACTGGTAATTTTCCATAGGTCATAGTCAGTCGGGGACAAAGAGAAGCCATTTTCCACCCAAACTCAGAGCCCGAGGGAGAAAGCGGTTAAAAAGCAAAAAAGAAACTGTTTCAGCCAGACCTAGAGACATAATTGCAACAAGCCGCAAAGTACTTTCCCTTGTTAAAGACCATCCAGATTAAAAGTTTCCGATTCCTCTCAACGAGGCATTTCCGAGTGCCGCTTTTAGTCCAAGGGGGGTTTTTTGGAAACAAACACCCCCCTCCTGTCCCTTTCAGCCCGGCTGACAGTACAGAAAAAAAAAGTTTTAAACGCTCACTCTCCGCTCGCAGCTGAGGTCCCGAAAAGCCTCCCGAATCTTCCGATCGTCTCTCTTCATGGAATTAAATGGTGCTGCCAACCTTTGGCGAAGGGAAGACCCCCCGCAGCATGTCCTCTTCCGCCTAAGCCGAGGAGCAGGGTCGCTCGCCCCACTGCCGTGGGGGGGGGGGGGCTTCCCTGTCGAGCCGGCTTTACGGGAGAAGCCCCAAACAAGGGGCTTCTCGCCCCCGTGGGGGGGCAGGAAAAGGAACAAAGCGGCGAGCGAACCCTAAGTTCGCCCGTCGCCGCCGGAGCCGGAACCGGATATCGTATCTTTTTATTTTTGATGAATGTATTTTTATTCTCCTTATGTACACTGAGAGCATATGCACCAAAGACAAATTCCTTGTGTGTCCAATCACATTTGGCTAATAAAGAATTCTATTCTATTCTATTCTATTCTATTCTATTCTATTCGGACAGGAAAGCAAGTCTTGTAAGGAATGGTCAAAGGAATTGGGTAAACTTAGCTTGCCAAACAGAAGACTGACGGAAGATATAATAGTAATATTCAATTATCTCCAGAGGCTTGTCAGACAGAGAAGTGCTTCTATATTGTTGTGGAAGGGAAGAACCAATGGACCGAAGGATTGAGAAGTAAAACCAGGTTACATATTTTGAGGAATAATATCACTTCCTTCTTATGAGGAAGCCTTATGAAGTGGTATGTTCCCATTCACTGGAAATCTTCAAACAGAGGCCAGATAATCTCTTGTCAAAAGGTTTTAACATATCCTGTGCTAAGCAGAGGATTGGAGTACATTTTGACCTTCGAGATCACTTTGAGTTCTGTGACTCTGTAATTCGGCAGATTAAAAAATCCCCACAAAGGCTTCCAAACAGGGGCTGATAAACTTCAGACAACTAGTAGATGGTAAAAATGAAGTCGATTCCTCTTTATCTCCGTGCTGCCATATGGCAGTTGTGAACTGTTTGCAACTCAAGAGTTGGTAGTCATATTCCCCACGCTCTTTGAGAAGAAGAAACAGGATTTACAGTGTAAATCTTGCACTGGAAAGGAAATTGAATTGGATGACTTGGCTTTTCCTTTCCAATAAATTCTATCATTTCATTTTTTTTAAAGGCTTCTCTTTAAAATATATTGGTTGCAGGACTGCCCTGAGGGTGTAAGTTTTTGTAAGGATGTAAGCATCTTTTAAATGCAGAAGCAAATCAAGATGAATATCTCTTTAACTCAAATGTTCATATCGTGCCTCTACGCCAGGGATGTCCAAACTTGGGAACTTTAAGACTTGTGGACTTCAACTCCCAGAATTCCCCAGCCAGCATAGCTGGCTGGGGAATTCTGGGAGTTGAAGTTCACAAGTCTTAAAGTTCCCAAGTTTGGACATCCCTGCTCTACGCCCTTAGCGGCGTGAAACATTTTTCTCATTTAACTTTGCCTGTTTGCCCATGTTTAAGGTAAACTTTTTCTGAAAGCTACAGCTCCTCATAATAAATAATGATTATGATATGGAGGGTTCTGTGATCGAATTCTGCAGCGACCCAGAGGAAAAACAGCATAGGTTTCCCCATCTTTTGCAGAGATGCTTATATAATATGGCAATAGAATGTTTGCAGCCCCAAAACCTAGCAACATAATTCCTGACACTGTTAAAGGGTCTAACAAAATTTTTAAAAAAAATGAGACTGGAGTGCCAATATTGCAGCAAAAAAGAAGACCAGCAATATACATTTCTAAGATACGGAATTTCTATGCAGCCAGCACCTGAAGCAAGGATGAATCTTTCACAAAGCCATCCACAAAATATTTTGTAGAGTTATGGTAATAATGATACAAACTTGTTGATTAATAGAAACATTTGCTTTCTGTAACACACATATATTATGCCTTGTATTTGTAATGATTATGCTTGCATGCTGTGGATTCCTTTGTGTCCTGGGGCTGATTTCCTGGGGTCCTGTTATTGGGGTCTGTAAGATATCTGGCAAATGTCAAATCCTGTGATAAGATCTGAAATCTTCATATGCCACCTCTGCTTCCTTCAGGGAAAGAGAAGATGAAATTCCAGAACAACCTTCTCACCTTGTGTGCTGCTAAATGGGCAATTAAGCAAACAGAGAAGGGAAAAGAAAACAAACGTTTTGAGCCAGGAAGGATGCAAATCTGAGTTAAGATATATGATCCAAGTTTTACAATGTTAGGTTATATGACTTAAGGTTTGACTTGAAGTTTACAATGTTGATTAGAATGATTTAGAATAGCTAGAGTAATTAGAATTCGAAGAACAAAGATCCTTTTGAAGATCAAACAGCTTTTCGTGTATAAGAAAGGACACTGCACCCTTGAGTTTCGTAGTTGTGTAGTTGAGTTTTGTAGATCTTTCCCACCATGTCCCTTGTACATGGGTTTGGGATTTCTTACCCAGAACTTTAACTTTGATCAAAGAATAAAGTCTGTTTTCTCTATTATTCAAGCCTTCGTTTAAGTCTCTTGTTTGGCTCATTGTGACTTGAACGTTTTCTAAGGGTCTCAATGTATTTTCAAAACCTTACAATTTTAAGAGCCTCTGAGCAGGGAAGAAGGGGGGAAAAAAAGACGATTCACCGAGCACTGGCAAATGTTCAGTACAGCTGCAGTAGCACTGAAGCTTGTCTTTAGAAAAATACTTTGCGATAGAACGGGTTCTAGAGGTTCACTAAAAGGGGCAATTGACACTGAGATTTTCTCTCTAGGAGGGAAAGCGGGAGCTATGAGTAGAAGGAAATCAACAGGGCAAGCCACATGGGAAGATGTGTGGTTTTGTCTCAAATGCAGAAGCACAATAAATAATTATTTATTTTTGGCGCAGAAAGAATGTTGAGCTCAGAAGGCTCAAACTGCCCAAGGAGCTGCTGATACAGTTCTATAAGTGGAATTACTGAGTCTGTCATTGCACCTCCATAACTGTCTGGTTTGGTTCTGCAACCCAACAAGACAGACACAGAGTTCAGAGGATAATTAGAACTGCAGAAAAAACAGTTTTCTTTCTACAAATGCACTTTATTATTGCTCTAACCTATTTTTTGGCAAGTGGATTAGGGAGAAAGAGATGATCTTTTAGAAGCTTGTCTTATAGAAAAACATGACAATACAGTTGATTTTTAATAGAAATATTTTAAGTTAGGCTATGGTTTTCCTAGTTGCAATATATGGCTGTGAAAGTTGGACCATAAGAAAGTCTGTGTGCCAAAGAATTGAGGCCTTTGAACTATGGTGCTGGAGAAGACTTCTGCAAATCCCTTGGACTGCAAGGGGATCAAACTGATCAGCCCTAGAGGAGATCAACCCTACTCTTTAGAAGGCCATATCCTGAAGATGAAACTCAAAGACTTTGGCCACCTAACGAGAAGGAAGGACTCACTGGAGAAGAGCCTAATGCTGGAGAAAATTGAGGGCAAAAAAAGAATAGGATGTCAGAGAATGAGGTGGCTGGATGGAGTCACTGAAACAGTAGGCATGAATTTAAATGGACTCCAGAGGATGGTAGAGGACAGGAAGGCCTGGAGGAACATTGTCCATGGGGTCGTGATGGGTCGGACACGACTTTGCAACTAACAACAGGGAGATGTTTTTCAAATCCACAATAAGGGATCAAATCCTTATGCATCATATCTCAATATTAATTTCTACTTACATTTTTCAATGCAAAATGAGTGAAAAATATTTCCATTATGCCTTCGCAAATGTAGATGAAACAAAAGGTCACCTAAGTAATTGCTGATAATTCTGTGGGTAGATAAATTGAGGCAGAGAGGCATCAATTAATTGATAGGTGTTAGCATATTATTTATGGAAAAGACTTGCAAAGGAATAAGTATTCTGAAGGATCAGAAGGCCACCTTCTAGGAGAACAGATTTACAGGACAATTAACTCTAGTTTGATTCCCGCCAGCAAATGAGCTTTGGAGATGGATCTGAAAAAAGTGATTTTCTGCCAGGAAATTGAGAAATTGAACAACAGATGGGCATAAATTCAGACAAGGTTGAGGAGCTGAGAAAGCATCTTCTTAAAAATGGCAAAAGTTTCACAAGGTAACAGAATGGCCAACTTTAAAATTGAGAAATAGCTTTTCGTGTGTGTGATGAAATCAGTCCCTGGGTGGAATAAACAAACATAAATTGCACTTACAAGAAGGTTCTGATTTTTCTGAACCTGTTTCTATCTTTTCAAAGAAATTGCACTTTCAAATGTGGTGGGTTTTCCCCCCCCCAGGGATATACAAAAACCTTTGCTTGGGGAAACTGGAACAAAACAGACCGTCCTAAGGCTTTGGATCAATGAACCCTATTACCATGTTTTATTACAGGGCAATGAAAAAGCCAGTGGAATTGCTTTGTTTAGCAACAGGATGACATATTCAACCATCAGGCTCTAGAGATATTGCTGTCTGATGTATATAGCAGCGATGTGCAACTGGGCTTAAAATGTTTCAGGCCTAATATGGAGTCTGAAGCAGGCAAAGTCAGAAATAAGGAATCTGAGATCTCCAAGGTGCTTTTGCAAAAGGCAACAGGACTTTTTTTTCCCTTAAGGAAGATATTTTGCTTCTCATCCAAGAAGCTTCTTCGGTTCTGACTAAATGGTTGTTGTGGCCCGCCAGCATCCAGTAGAGCTGGCAGCAGATACGGACAGTGAGGAGGTTGGGGAGGAACATGGGCCAGTCCTGGAGTCTGGGGAAGGCTCTGATGAGAGCTCTGTGTCAGAGGCAGAGAGGGGGCCAGAGCCGTATGCCAGTTATCAGCTGCCTTCAGAGTCAGACCTCAGTGAGGTAGATGAACAGCTGGAGCCTGTTCCCAGTGTGACAAAGGGAAAAGCTAAAGAACAGGGGTCAACTTGGGAGTAAGGCCACAAGTGGACGATGAATGGCCCCTCCCAGAGGAAATAAAAGAGGAGCAAAAGGGGAGTGGAGTTTGCAGGAGACAATTAGTTCGCTTCATTGGTTTGTGACTCTCCCAGACTCCTTGCCAGGTTTTGCAGATATTGGCCTGCCAGCTATCCAAGCCAGATAAAGTCTGTGACTATAAATCCTCCCTTAAAAGACTTTGCTGGATGTGAATGAGCAGAATTCACAGTAAATGAATAAAAGGGGTTTTTGTTGGGACAAAGAGTTTGCTTCATGCTCTTGGAAAGCCTAGGTCAGAACAACGGTGGTAGTGGAGGGAATGGAAGGATTAATATTCCTTTTATAAATCCTTCCATTCTTCCCCCTCCCACCATTCAGTCAGAACGAAGAAGCATTTTGGGTGAGAAATGAAACATATTCCTCAAGGTTGTCTTTTGAAACATCTTTGAGATAACCATGACCTGAAATAGCTGAGAATCTCCATAGACACAAGGAGTCACAAGGAGTCTGAGACTGTTGTCAAAATACTGTGCAGATGCTTTCAAAAGTCAAGGCTAAGACCCAGGCAGTAAAATGTCAGTTGCCAAGTAGGTTGGAGAAACTGATAATAGATTTAAATCCCAGAGCTGACATTTAAACTGGTGAGATTCTGCCCCAGCAGAATCTTCATTGTCCTAAGAGCAATTTTCATGCCTTCAGTGAAAGCAACTTATTTGTGTGAGCTTCGTCCCTGAATCTTCTGCAGCTAAATTCATGTTTGTGTGCTTGCATTCCTAGAGAGAGATTTATTATCATGCTCAGGATGAAGCTTTCAACAGCAAGATCAGTTACTCCTCACTCTCATCCTTAAGAGAACAGAAAACACACTCAGGATGCAGTATTAAAACCACAGTGACATAGTGACCTCATGTAAATCCATGAATATTTAGCAGCTGTATTCCTCTCCAGTGCTGACGAATATCCTGAGACACAGAATGTCCCATTTCAAATATTCTGAATTTACCTGTGTCCTGGAGTTTAGTCCCAGGCTTAAAATAAAGTAAGTAATATTGGTTACACTGCAATATTTTTGTGAAAGAAGATGTACTTTTTGGTCTAATATAGAGAGTATTGCTGTGCTAATGAGCTTTCAGACTGTCAAATGCAAAAACTATTTCTTTCCTTAGCAGGCTTTTCAGGAAAGTTACCAAATACAAAAAATGTACATTTTTTCCTTCCAATTTCCTAGTCCTAATAGGCTTTTTTTTAAGGGCACATTTCTCCCTTTCCACAATAAAACATAATAAGCAAGCCAATAAGAACAATTTAGAACATCAAAGCTCTTAAAAGATAAAATGGATGTAGGTAGATGGTTGCAAAAGCAGAGTTTACAATAAGTGAGTAGGCAATGCTTAGAATAAGGGACATTGTTTAAATGTCCTTAGATCTTTGAACATATGTCTTTGGTAGTAGGCTTGAGAAAAAGAAACTGTGCTGAAGACAAAAAAGCAGTTACGAAATAAATAAGTTTGATATTGATCTGTCTACATTCTTTCCTTAGAATCATAGAGTTGAAAACTATCATAATGATTAGTGGGGTGCAGACTAAAACATAGAAGAATAGTTATAGGAATTGGGTATGTCTGGTCTAATGAAAAGAAGGACTAGGAGAAACTATAGATATTGGCAGTATTCCAATATCTGAGGCAGTCCTATAAAAGTGAAGGGGTGAAACCATTTTCCAAAGCACCAAAAAGAAACAAGGAATGGAAACTAATCAAGGAGAGAAACAACATAGAACTAAGGAGAAATTTCCTAATGGTGATAGCAATCAACCAATGGAACAACTTGCCTTCAGATGTTTTGGGTGCTCCACCACTAGAGGATTTCAAAAAGAGACTGGACAGCCATTGATCTGAAATAGTATAAACCCTATACTATAGGGTCTCCTGCTTGAGCAAGGGTTTGGACTAGAAGATCTCCAAGGTCCCTTCTAACTTTATTATTCCATGTTTGATCTTCACGGTCAGCTACTCGAACTCCCTGTTCAGTCCAGGATCTGTTAAAGCCTTCTGGACAGATGGTTTTCCAGAAGGCTTTAGCCTAGATCATTTTATGAAGCAACTTACCTCATTTGTTGACACCAATTACTGCCAAGAAAAACATCATGCTATCTAGCCCGAATCCACTTCCTGAAATTTCAATCTACTGATTTTGGCCCTGTTCTGCGAGATTACTAAGAATAAAACCAGTTCCTTCCTCTAAATCAGGGGTCTCCAACCTTTGCAACTTTAAGTCTGAAGGACTTCAGCTCCTAGACTTCTCCAGCGAGCAAAGCTGGCTGGAGAAGTCTGGGAGCTGAAGTCCTTCAGACTTAAAGTTGCAAAGGTTGGAGACCCCTGCTCTAAATGACCACACTTCCAATCTCTATATCCAGATAGGCAGTGAAGGCACAAAAATATAACACATTGAAATAATGATGTGAAATTGAGTCAACACTTTAAGCAACTCTGTATTCAGGTCATCAATAATCGTGCTTGTCCGTTAGTTAGCTGGAGAAAGTCTGAACTGAGTAACAAGCTATAGTGAAACTAAACCATCATGTTTTATTGTTATAATCTGTATGGTCATCATTCAATATAAACCAATAGCTGAACATGACTTTTTTGAGAATTCATAAAAAAAATTAACCTCCCAACATCTGCAGAGCCTCTATTTCTCTTTAATTTGTCTAGATACAAGAAATAACATTTTTGGCTGACAACACATTAAAGCAAATACACACTAAAATAAAATAATAAAATTAAATTGTTTTCAACACTGACATAATGTTGATTTATGCATTATAGTGTTTCTGTTTCATTTAGAAGTACTCCCCATAAACTTTATTTTCCAGATTATTCACATTTTCACTAACTCTGAAAGCAATTATGATAGCCTGGTTTAAAAACAAAACAAAACAAAAAGAAGCTCCAGCTCACAACATATTTTCACAAGGCAAAAAGCTCAGTATCTTGTTTAAAAAGTAGCAGCATAATAAAACAATTGGCAAAACCACTAGATGGCACTCCTTTGCTGCAAGTCACATCTGGTACAGGGAAGTTTGTCTTTAGATCTTTTAACAAAAAAAACACAATTCACATATGCAACTTCTTTTCCAACCCATAAGTATGGAATACACATTATTTATGACCTTGGAAAGTAATTTAAAGGTCTTTTAAATGAAGCATGAATCATGAGGTTGTATCAGTACACCTCTTGATTGTTGGGATAGGACAGTGATGGCGAACCTATGGCACGGGTGCCACAGGTGGCACGCGGAGCCATTTCTTAGGGCACGCGAGGCGTTGCCCTGTCACCTCCAGTGTGCATATGTGCATTGGCCAGCTGATTTAGGCCTTCTTTTGAGGGCGTTTTTCACCTTCTGGAGGCTTTAGGGAAGCTCCTGAAGCCTCTGGAGGTGAGGAGGGAAGGCTGTTTTCACCCTCCCCAGGCTCCTAGAAAGCCTCTGGAGCCTGGAGAGGGCGAAAAAAGTGTGCCAAAAGCAGGTGGTCGCGCACATAGCATTATGGTGTGGCACGCCCATGTACGACCCCCCTGCGCTCCCCCCGCTTTTGGCACACGAACCAAAAAAGGTTAGCCATCACTGGGATAGGACCTAGGTAACCTACGTTGATTGGGGGGGGGGGGACTAATTTCTCAATTAGAGATTAATGGCATGATTTAAAATTGGATTCCCACTGCACTGGATAAAATATGCCAAAACTGCCTTAGCAGAGAACGTGGCATGTGGCAGAAGGTAGGACTGAGTTTGATAACCAAACTGTAATTTCCCTATTTTACTAAAAGGTAGCGTTGGTAGATTGTAATGTCACACATCTGCGGACTTCATGGCATATGAGAGACACCAGCTTGGTGTGATTGATGCTCTACTCATGTTTAATGAGATTTGGGTTAATGTCAGGGTTCCAAGTAACACCCTCAACAAAAGAAGACTCTGAGGCTTGGATTTGCTCCAAGTTCCATTTTATTAGAGATGTCATATTGGCACATTTGGGAAAACCCGAATCTGAAAGTTTCCAGGCTTTCTCCACCCAAAAGAAAGTTCAAGTCCCTGCCCAACACCCACATGTCCACCACATGGTCTAATTAGGCACCATCCAAAACAGGAGATACCTCACAGTCACGCCACTCCATCTGCAGGGCAAGGTGGCCTTGACTCTCTGAGAAAACAAGGCTGGATGGAGCCTTCTGTATCTTAAGCCGATCTTCTGGAGTGTTGGCTATTCCTGCCAGCTTGGTGTCGTCTGCAAATTTGATGAGTTCCCCATTTATTTATTAGTTCGAAAGCACGTTAAAAATGCAAGTAGAAAAATAGGGACCACCTTTGGTGGGAAGGGAACAGCGTTCCGTGCGCTTTCAGCATTTAGTCATGCTGACCACATGACCACGGAGATGTCTTTGGACAACGCTGGCTGTTCAGCTTTGAAACGGAGATGAGCAGCGCCCCCTAAAGTCAAGAATGACTGGCACATATGTTCAAGGGGAACCTTTACAATTAACTTCTCCTTTCCTATGGCTTAAAACTTTTGCAACAACTTGTCCTGGTTTCCTATCACCAACTGAAACCATAGGAATATTTTTAAAATTAGCATAGTCCATCTAAAGTTCAAATTTGGGGAATGGTTACAAGGAAGGGACAATGGCTTTGCAGTTTTTGTTATTTCTTATTCCTTTTCTGTTTTTTGCAAAATTTTGTAACATTGCTGGTCAGCAAAGAGATCTGCGTGAAAGATAAGTATGAGCATACTGTCAGACTTGGAAGTCATTTTTTTACCTTTTGGACTTCAGGCCTGCCACATTTTCTACTGTGGGAAAATGGGATGGGGGGATTATGCAGTGTGGGTGATATGTAGCCATAATAACATTATTTCACAGAAAGTCAAGATCTTGTGATGGACATGTGGGTGTTAAGCAGGAACTTGAACTTTCTTTTGGGTGGGGAAAACCTGGAGCCTTTCAGATTGGGGTTTTGTGAGATGTGCCAATATGACATCTCTAAGAAAATGGAACTTTGAGAAAACTCAAGCCTCGGAGTCTTCTTTTGTTATGGGTGTAACTTGGAACCCAGACACCAGAGGTGGTATTCAGCAGGTTTTCACCAGTTCTGGAGAAACGCTAGCGGAAATTTTGAGTAGTTTGGAGAACTGATAAATACCACCTCTGACTGGCCCCACCCCATATATTCTCTGCCTCCTGAGTCTCAGCTAATCGGGAGAAAATTTTGCAGTATCCTTCCCCTGGAGTGGGGAGGGAATGGAGATTTTACAATATCCTTCCCCTTCCATGCCCACCAAGCCACACCCACCAAGCCATGCTACACCCACCAAGCCACGCCCACAGAACAGGTAGTAAAAAAATTTGAATCCCACCACTCCCTGACACATACATGAAAACACAGTGAAGACTACAAAGCTATTGGCATTCTTAATTTGCTTCCCAGAATAAAAAGAGATTGTAAATATCGAAAATGCTTGATATGAAATCAAAGTAAAAGATAAGATGATAGCCAGGGCTGTCTTATGAGTTTTATAAGTTTGATGCTTATTCCTATGTAAAAGTGTTGATCAACAAAGGAAATAAATGAATGAGAGTTGAAGTATGAATGAGAGTCATATTTATCTGTTTCTCATTAAAAAAAAAACTAATTAGCAATATCACTCTGGTTCAGTAAGTAGCTTGAAACTGTTTCATTGAATTTGGTATACTTACAGAAACTTATTAAAAGCTGTAATTAGGGATTGGTCATAAAATGGCAAATGAGAATAAATGTGAACAAATGATGGAAACCGAAGCCGAGGGAATTCTAAGAAAATACACGTGATGTCTGACTCTGAATTAGCTGTGATTGCTGAGGAAATGGATCTATGGAAGGACACAGATGAACACTTATTGAAAATGTCAACTGAATGAAAAAGACAATGTTAGGAACTGCCAGGAAGAGGCTGACATTAAAATTGCCACTCATAATGTTTTTATAGAAATGTATGATGCTCCACGAAGACTGTCATCAGGCTGTGCCATCCTTCAGATTTAAGAGGAGAAGGTGTTTCAAAGCATTGGCAGCCCCTTGAGCTAATCCATCTTGATCAGAGATGCAGCTGTTTTAAAAAGCTTCTGACAGTTTCTACATAACAACCCTATGTGCCCGGAAGCAACTTTTTCACCTTCAAAGGCCAAGTCTCAAGCCCTAGAATATTCTATTTGTCGGATTGCAAAAAAATTGTCATGCCAGCAGAAAAACTACATGAAGTCTGCAGATAACAAAAAAAAAAATTGGTTTGAAATAACTTGCTTGTCCTGTTCTTCTAGACTAGAACCTGGGATCATGCAACATTATTGAGACAAAGGGTGAAATTTCTTTTTATACAATGCATTTTTTTAAATTTGTGAACTCATTGCCACAAAAGGAACTGAAAGTCAGTAGTTTAGATGACTTAGAGAAAAGAAAAATCTGTCAACGGGGAATGGAAGCTTCATTTTCAGATGCGTTTTTGCTGTTGTTGTTGCAGGTTGTATGCTAAGGAAGGATTATAAGCCTTAAATTTTGATCATAACAGTACAAGAAAAACATGGCAGCCTCCTGTCCAAAGATATTAAAATCTTGGGAAAATTCTTCACTTATTGGGAGGCTCACTCCTAGCACCAGCAACTACATGCTTAATAACAAACTAGCATATGAACATCAAACTAGCATATGAAGCCCCGAAAGGTCTACTTAAACAATTTACTCCCCTATGATACTCATCCAAAGTACCTTGAAGTAATGTTGAAACAGACTCTTTTGTACAAGAAATACCTAAAGAATAAGGTAAAGGTTCCCCTTGCACATATGTGCTAGTCATTCCCGACTCTAGGGGGCGGTGATCATCTCAGTTTCAAAGCCGAAGAGCCAGCGCTGTCTGAAGATGTCTCCGTGGTCATGTGGCTGGCATGACTAAACACCGAAGGCACATGGAACGCTGTTACCTTCCCACCAAAGGTGGTTCCTATATTTTCTACTTGCATTTTTACATGTGTTCGAACTGCTAGGTTGGCAGAAGCTGGGACAAGTAACAGGAACTCACTCCATTATGAGGCACTAGGGATTCGAACCGTTGAACTGCCAACCTTTCGGATTGACAAGCTCAGTGTCTTAGCCATTGAGCCATGCATCCCTTCCTAAAGAATACAGTGACAAAAATAAATACTAGCAGCAACATACTCAGACATTATGTGGAACTAAATGGGAAGCTTAATCTGCCACCCTCAGCCTTAGGGTTGATTTACTCTGCAGCACAATATTGTGTCCCTGCATGGCTTAATAGATGCCATACTAATAAGTTAGATACCAGACCCAACGATACCATGAGGGTGTATTAAAACAACTCCAACTTGCTGGCTTCCTGTTCTGAGCAATATAGCACCACCAGCTTTACGAGGGCAAGATGCACTAGAGAAAACAGAAAAATGATGGACAACTCACTCCTACCGGTGCATGCTGACCTTCCTCATTTATCAGCAGGCAGACTCAAATCCAAGAAGCCTCCATTGGCACTTGCACAACATCTGCCCAACAACTTTAATATCAGTTCCCTATGGAATATGCCCAGTTATAGGAAGACATATAAATGACCTTACCTGGCTTTGAACTACCACATCAGCAATGGATAATTCTGAACAGGATTCGCACATCACATGGTGTCTGCTGAGACTCTCTGCATAAACGGAGCATAGTATCCTCCCCTCAGTGCAGGGGTGGGCTGCTACAGGTTCACCCAGGTTCGAGAGAACCCGTAGCTAATGTTATGGTTGGTTAAGATAACCTCCAAATCCCACCCCTGGCTGGCGCCACCCACCCCCTCCCGGGAGTCGCCAAATGGCCCATTTTGGATGCAAGGTAAGTGCTGGGGGCGGGGGGGAAACAGGCCTTCTGGAAGGCCTCCAAAGCCCGGGGGAGGCAGTTTTCACTTTCCCAGAGGCTCAAGAAAACCCTCCGGAGCCTGGGAAAGGTAAAAATGCCCCCTTCCCCCAGTGGTGCAGGAGGCCAACTAGGCCACGCCCACCATGGCCATGCCCACCCACAACTGGGCAGAGAACCTGTTGCTGAAATTTTTGAAGCCCACCCCTGCCTCAGTGTGACTGTAGGATCCCATGTCAAACTGTATGACCGGCTGTAAGTTAAGAACATACACCAGTCCAGTATCTGATCTTTTTTTTAATATAAACAATGCCATGCTCCAATAGTTACATGGCGTAGAGATTGATATTTGAACATAGATCTTTTTAACAATTTATATTTACTGGGTTTTACTAATCTAGCTGAAATTTTAATTTATATTGCTAGACTATGTATATGCCATATGTTAAATAAATAAATAAACCCTTACATGCTTTCTTGAAACATCAGACTGAAAATGTAATATGGGACTACAATGACCCTCAGCCTGTATTGTTTCAGCAGCACAGGCAAGGCCACAATCACGATTTTCCTTCTCTCTTCCCAATCCCGATTGTATCTTTTAAATTATAAATCTAAAGGCAAAAATAGTTTTATTATGTTTTGTTCGCTGCTCTGAGAATTTTTTTTAGAGGAAGACAGAATTTTTTTTAGAGGAAGACAGGGATAAAAGTAATTTGAATGGATGAATGGGAGTTTACATGCCCAATGTTTGTGTTTCATAACAAGAAAACCATAGAGATTGTGATATGTTGCAGTTAGCATACCCAAAGTGAAGATATTGATTAATGAAGAATACTTAGGAAAAAGTATTGTAAAGAAATAATGAAAATAATTTTTATGCGTGTATATTTGGTGCCTTTAAGTTAGTGTTCACTCCTAGTCTGCCTGTACTTTTCTTGGTAAGATTTTGAAAATACCGTATTTTGGGGAGTATGCACCTTTTTCCCACAAAAAAGAGGGTGAAAATCTGAGTGTGTCTTATAAACTGAATACAGCACTTTTTTGCCTCCTGAAACCCTGCCCCCGTTGCAAAAATGGCTGTGCGTAGCCTTTAGGAGGCTTCCAGAGTGTTCCTGGGGGCTGCAGAGGGCAAGAATGAGCAAAAAATGGGTTGTTTTTTGGTCGTTTTTGCCCACCCCCCCAAGCCCCAGGAACATTCTACAAGCCTCCTCCAAGCTATTCATGCCCCCCTTTTAAAAAGAAATAGGTCTATTTTTTGCCAAAAATGGGCCGTTTTTAGAATGTCTGCAGAGTGTAAAAACATTTTTTTAAATTTGCCTCCTAAAAATCTTGGTGCGACTTATACTCAGAAAAATACGGTAGTTTACCATTGCTTCTTTCCTATGGCTGAAAGAGAACGGCTGACCCAACATCACCCAAACGGCTTTGTGTCTAAAACAAGACTGGAATTCATGGACTTCTGATTTCTAATCTGGTGCCTTAAGTATTACACCAAAATGGCTCTCTAATAAAAATAATAGGTAATGGGAAAAAATATAAACACGGAAAAGAAAATTAAGTTTAAAAAAATAAGAAAACAAAGATATGATCTCTATAGTAATAATTTAGATCATAACAGGGAGAGGGAGAGGGAGGGAGAGGGAGAGAGAGAGACAGGGAGAGAGGAACAGTAAGATCTTATTGAGCTTGCTAAATTGTGTTACATGGCATGTGATTATGTTTCAGACAGGCTGGTAACTGATTATTGGGTATCAATCAATCAACCAACCAATTTACCAAAATTAGGCTGAATGGAATGAAACTATGAATAATAATAATAATAATAATAATAATAATAATAATAATAATAATAATAATAATAATAATAATAATAAATTTAATTTATAGACCGCTCCCTCTCCCCAAAGGGACTCGGGGCGGTGCACAGGGGAATTAAAAAACATACAAACATAAATACATCATAAATATATAAAAATCAAATTAAACAAGTTATCCCTGCGCTAAAAACCCAAAATGCTAAAAACTAAACCCCTTAAAAACCAATTAAAACAATTTATTTATTTATTTATTTATTTATTTATTTTATTACATTTATATCCCGCCCTTCTCCGCAGAGGACCCAGGGCGGCGCACAGGAGATTTAAAAAACATACAAAAATAGAACATAGATAAATAATTTAAAATATATATTAGATCCCAAACCTGTGCTAAAACCAATTATTAATTAAAAACCCAATTAAAAACTTTTCTAAAAGTCCCCATGGGAGGTTAGGCTAGGCCGGCTTGATGAAAAAAGTATGTCTTTAGACATTGGCGGAAGAGGCAGAGGTCGGTGATGGTTCAGGGGGTAGGTCGTTCCAAAGGGCAGGGCCCGCCACAGAGAAGGCTCTTCCCCTGGGTGTCACCAGTCGGCATTGTCCGGCCGACGGCACCCTGAATAGGCCCTCTCTGTGGGAGCGTATAGGTCTAAGGGATGTATGGGGCACGAGACAGTCTCGCATATAACTAGGCCCCGAGCCATGGAGCGCTTTAAAGATGGTCGTCAAAACTTTGAAGTGCACCCGAAAGACCACAGGAAGCCAATGCAGCTCGCGCAGGATTGGTGTTATATGGGAGCTTCTGGTACCTCCTGTAATTACCCGCGCGGCTGCGTTTTGGACTAGCTGTAGCTGTCGAGTGTCGAGTCAAGGGAAGCCCCATGTAGAGAGCATTACAGTAGTCGAGACAGATAAACAGATGACTAACCTAGGCCGGCCAAGCGGAAAAAGTGCGTTTTTAATTTTTGACGGAAGGAGCGGAGGTCTGTAGTTGTTCTAATTCGGGGGGAAGGTCGTTCCAGAGGGTCGGGCCCACCACAGAGAAGGCCCTTCCCCTGGGCGTCGCCCGCTGGCACCCGGAGAAGTCCCTCTCTGTGGGAGCGAATCGGCCGCAGGGATGTATGGGGCAGGATACGATCCCGCAAATAGCTAGGTCCCATGCCATGGAGCGCTTTAAAGATGATGACCAACACCTTGTAATGCACCCGAAAGACGACAGGCAACTAATGCAGCTCGTGCAGGAGCGGTGTTACATGGGAAAACCTAGAGGTTCCCATAACTGCCCGCACGGCTGCATTCTGGACAAGCTGAAGCCTTCGGGTGCACCTCAAGTGGAGCCCCATGTAGAGAGCATTACAGTAGTCCAGTCGGGATGTCACGAGGGCATGAGTGACCGTGCAGAGGGCATCCCGATCCAATAGGGGACGCAACTGGCGTACCAGGCGAACCTGGTAAAATGCCCTCCTGGCCACGGCTGTCACTTGATCTTCCATGGACAGCCGTGCATCAAGGAGGACGCCCAAGTTGCGTGCCCCATCCACAGGGGTTAGATGTTCACCCCCTATGGCCAGTGATGGAGTCAACTGATTGTACCGGGATGCCGGAAACCACAGCCACTCGGTCTTGGACGGGTTGAGTCTGAGTCTGTTGCTTCCCATCCAGGCCCGCACGGCTTCCAGGCACTGGCACATCACCTCTATGGCATCGTTGGGGTGGTTTGGGGTAGATATATACAGCTGCGTATCATCAGCGTAGAGATGGTACTCTACCCCAAAACCACGGATGATCTCTATGAGACTACTAGTGAAAAAATACTAACTGCTCTTTGGTTTACAGAAGAATTCCAAGTCTGCTGTAAAATTGATATAGTCAAATTGATATAGTCAAATTGATATAGGCAAGATACTGTGTAATACTCTGGATCTTTGAAAGATTTCCTACCGGTGAAAAAAAATAAAACAATGGAATGGCTTGTGTATAGAAATTGTGGGTGCTCTATCACTGGAGTTTTTAAAGAAGAAGATAGTGATTTGTCTGACATTGTATAGGATCTCCTGCTGAGGATCTCCCATTCCAATTATCTTATTCTGTATGATTGTATGTCTGCACTGATTTAACAATCCTATAATTTCGTATTGCATATTTCAATGGGACCATTAGCATATCTGCCCACTACTGTCTTCCAAACTATTGCTATGGCAATCTGTTCTGTCAATAAAATAGTGTTGCAATATAATTTATTACTGATGCTGATTTCTATCTTCAATATTGGAAGCCAATATTGGGGCTTTTCTTATTGTACCCTCCAAAGAAAAGCCAAACTTACAGTGGCAATAGCAGATTCATTTCTTTAACCAGATTTCAAGTGTATTGACTGCATAAATGAATCTATCTCTGGAAGTTAAAATCTTAATGTTCATAAATGTGTTTGTGTGAGTGAGAGAGATTTATCAAGAGAGTTTTTGAAGGGAATCCCTCTGAAGACTCTTTTGTTTGAAGAATCGTGTCCCTGCTTTATAAGTGACCAATATTACCCACATTTAAGGTCATAAGTCTTTCACCATTATATTTCATTAAGTCCCAGAATACGTTGACTCCATTAATTTTCCTGAAATCTAAACAGTGTTTTATTGGAATTTCCCATTCAGAGTAAAAATGGAGGCAATTATTGATACTAATTAGCAGTTTAGGTATAAAAGTGGAAATGAGAAAAATGTCCTCTTGGCAGACAGAAAAGAATAAAATGCCCCAAAGAGAGTTCACTTCTAAAGCAATGCTGCTGTGTGGCATTAAAGCAAGTATTACCTGTTCTAAGAGATTTTGAAGCCTCTCTATTTCGCAATCTATTACGAATTTCTTTTCTTGTCTTCGGTCCAAATCTTCTAAAAGCTGCCTGTAACTTGCATCGTTAAAATTCTCCACACATATGGCGCTAACTTGCCAGCTTTTTTCTCCTGCTGTTTCCATAATAGCTTGAAGTATTGAGTAACCTAAAAGAAAATGAAACAATACACTAAATGACGTAGTCCTTGCATTTTGTGAATCACAAGACCGTTTAATCAATATCCCTTTTCTTATAATGTTGGAGAGTAGTTAAAATTTATAGTCATTAACCAGACTGTGGTTTCTCTTCTCTCCCTACTACACACACACACACACTCCCTCACACACACACAGCCCTGTCAATTGCTTAAATATTGTTCAGTTTATTAAATATGCAATACTAGAAAAGCTAGGCTTTTGATTTGAATAGGAGCGGATTAAGATTAAGGATCCAGACTATTTCATAAACCTTGCTTGCTGATGTGAACTGAAGACCTAAATATCTGATACTAAGCTGTTCAGCCTCAATTTTAGGTAATGCTTACTGTAGCCTATAAATCAACATGCTCATACTCATCAACTATGCAAACAAAGATCTTCAGAAAGACCATTTCCTAATCTCTGGATATTTTTCCCCTTCTGTTTCTTTCCTTCCTTCTTTCTGTATCTGTGCAACGGCCTGCTGCTGCAGTATTAAAAGTATGTATTTTAAACTTATTAATTAATCTGTTACTCGACTGGTCATGCAAGTAAATTAAAACCTTTCATGAATATACAAGCATATATCATCCGAGAAGAAAAAGTTGCCATAAAATATTGCTTCTATATATCTCTTCACTCATCCACCCACTTATTGTCATGAGTAAATTCATTGAGTTAGGCAGGCAAGATGGTAGACTTAAGCCTTAGTCATGTCTTCTTTCCATTTATCACATTGACATTATCATTGTTTCACAGGTTTGTTAGATAGGACAGGTGAACAGGGTCATATATTTTTTAATTTTCATAAAATAAAAATGTATCTCAAAATGTATCTCCCTTAAAGGTAACAAAGAATGAAAAATAAGTTGGAAAAAACCCACCCTCCACCAAAATAGTTTGAGTTAAATTGCCACTTGCTCCCAAGGAACCTTCTCTTCAACATGAATGGTTTGGTTTACCTGAGGTAAATCCTGTTTGGTTAACCTGACAAAAAGAATGACTTATTCTTTGGGGGGTTTTAGTTTTCAAAATTTTATTCGTTTGACAGAATATAAAATATGCTCACTCTGTAAACTGCCTAGAAAGGGCTTTAAAGTACTGTGAAGTGGTATATGTCTAAGTGCTATTGCTATATAAGCCTGGTAAGTAAGAATTCTATTCCATTGCAATATTATAGCACATTCTAATTGCAGAACTCACTGATTGAAGCAATGGATAGATAACCTCACATGAACATTTCTATGAAAATCTTGTGTGACTGTATGGGATGGGGCGGATTTCTTTTAAAAAAAATCTATTAAAGTCTACCATCTTCAGTTTATTAAGAAATGAACAAGGGTGAACACTGTTGATATAATAGTTTACTTATATGTTTTAAATTATTAGATGAGAATGGATTAAGAGATTAGGATATACATATATGAACAATTCTTAGTTCTGACTTCACCAACATTGCATCAGCCTATATGACACATACAGTAAAACAGCTTAGCTTTATTTACTGATTGTTGAGGAGATATGAACCTTAGATTGCCAGTTAGTATTTATATCCTTTGTGCAAAAGTAAATAATTTTAACAGGTAAAAATATATATATTTCAGCCACCAAGGTTAATTTTTAAAACTGAAATCAGCTTTCTTGCTCTTTTTCTTCCTTCTGAGAAAGGATGAAGAATTATTTTTAATTAGTGCAGAATTATTCAATTCTTTCCAAGTTGCAGTCTTTTTTGTTGGGCCCGTGTGTAATTATCTTTTCCAATTTTTCCTATGTCCTTTTCCAAATAACATATTCTTAGTCTCGTTTCCCAATCTCTCCCATTTACAGCTCCCTATTCAAAAGCACATTAGGATTTTTATATATGTGCAGATGACTCACTTAAGCTGACAACACTGGCTGGGTTTTTGATAGCAAACCCTGTCAGTTAATCCTTTGATTCAGATTGAACAGAATAAGAATGTGACTCAGAATAAAATGATTCTTTTGTTAACTGAAAGTTGAAATTTACTACTAAAATCAAATGCAGAATATCAAATATGGAAATAGAAGAGCTATTTGTCTTATCTTCTTAAGTTTTTGGTGATACAAATATCAATAAACAAAGATTCCATTTCCAAGAAACAATATAACCGTGCCTATTGTAAGAAATACCTCTAAATGAATCATATTGATTAATGGAAAGTACAATAGTGATGGATATAGCTTAGTGCTAAGTAACACAGATTAATTATATAATTATAATTGAGATGTTGTGGCACAGTGGTTAGAGTGCAGTACTGCAGGCTACCATATTTTTCTGAGTATAAGACACACTTTTCCCCCTAAAAAGAGGCTGAAAACCTGGGTGCATCTTATACATCGAATACAGCATTTTTTGGCTCCTGAAACCCCACCCCCTTTAACAAAATGACCCTGTGGAGCCTTATAGAGGCTTCCAGAGAGCTCCTAGGGGTTGGAGAGGGCAGAAATGAGCCTCGAATGGGCCGTTTTTTGCCCCCCCCCCCCCAGCACTATATAAGCCTCCATAAGGCTATACATTTTTGGACCATAAAACAGTCCATTTTCGTGAAGAACGGGCTGTTTTTTGCTTATTTTGTGGCCTCCCATCCCCCAGGAACACTCTGCAAGCCCCCCCCCCCCAGGCTAGTCATGCTTTTTATTTGAAGAAAAATGGGCCTGTTTTTTGCGAAAAACGGGCTGTTTTGGGGAGGTTTGCAGAGTGCAAAAAGGTTTGTGTTTTTTTCTTTCAGAAGGCTATTTATTTAGAGTGGCTGATGAGAATTACATTGGTCAAGTGCTGTGCCTGCAGAAACAAAGCCTCAGGTGCAGCGATTTCCTTCTCCAGCACATGGGTAAATACACCTGGAAACATCTACCTACCTACCTATCTACCTACTCTCTCTCTTTCCCTACCTATCCACTGTATTTCTCTCTCTCTATTTCTCTCTCTCTATCCCTCTACCTACCTATCTACAGTATTTCTCTCTCCCCCTCTATCTACCTATATACCTACCTACCTACTCTCTCTCTCCCCCCTACCTACCTACTGTATTTATCTCTCTCTCTATCCCTCTACCTACCTACCTATCCACTGTATTTCTCTCTCCTACCTCTATCTACCTATATACCTACCTACTCTCTCTCTCCCTACCTATCTACTGTATTTTCTCCCTCTCTCTATTTCTCTCTCTATCCCTCTACCTATCTACCTATCTACACACTCTCTCTCCTTACCTACCTACTCTCTCTTTCTCTCTCCCTTTATTTACCTATCTACCTACTCTCTCTCTCCCTACCTACCTACTGTATTTCTCCCTTTCTCTCCCTCTCTATCCCTCTACCTACCTACTTTAAAAAAAAATTGCCTCTTCAAGCAAAGCACATGCACAGAATGCAGTAAAATTATGTGAAACCTACCTCTGAATCTGATGCATTTTTATGCATGCATGCCTTAAATCAGTCTTGATCCCTGAACAAGTCTCTATTGGCAATATTTTTAGAAGTGATTTGTCATTGCCTTTTCCTGGAGCTGAGAACTAGAACTAGATTAAAACTCAGAATCTCCTGGTGTCTAATCTGGTGCCTTAAACACTTCAACAAACTGATTCCTATATACTTCTTAAATCAGGGGAGTAGATATATCCCCAGTTTGCCTCTCCTATCCCCATCCTTCCCCCTCTCCCCCCCTCTTTATCCTTGTACGCCCTCTCCAATACCCCACCCTATACTTGTTAAATGTTCAACTTTTATATTTATATTAATAAAGATTATTTTATAAAAAAAAAAAAACCAAACTGATTCCTGTCTGATGCTTTGATGCTAGTGCTGGTTTGGCACTAGCCTGCCTCTTTCCAGATCTTTATAAGGGTCAGGCAGTGCTTTGAATGTGAAAGGGAGGACATAGGATATAAATATGTAGCATGCCTATCTTCTTAAAATACATACATCATTTTGTAGAGTTGCACTGCAACTGCAGGTGACAGCTGGGAAGAGCTGCAGTTAAGTGAAATGTGAGTGTTGTGGTGCTCTGAACACCTATTTTTTTCCTTCCAAACCATGACACTACAGCCTTAACTTTTCTATTATGAGATATAAACTTGCAGCTTTTGTATTATATTCATAACCCAAAATTGATCCCAACACAAAACATTGGAAATGTGAATTACAATACAATACAATACAATACAATACAATAGCAGAGTTGGAAGGGACCTTGTAGGTCTTCTAGTCCAACCCCCTGCGTGGGCAGGAACCTTATACCATTTCAGACAAATGGCTATCTAACATCTTCTTAAAGACTTCCAGGGTTGGGGCATTCACAACTTCTGGAGGCAAGCTGTTCCAGAGGTTAATTGTTCTAACTGTCAGGAAATTTCTCCTTAGTTCTAAGTTGCTTCTCTCCTTGATTAGTTTCCACCCATTGCTTCTTGTCCTGCCCCCAGGTGCCTTGGAGAATAGTTTGACTCCCTCTTCTTTGTGGCACCCTCTGAGATATCGGAACACTCCTATCATGTCTCCCCTGGTCCTTCTCTTCATCAAACTAGACATACCCAGCTCCTGCAGCCGTTCTTCATGTTTTAGTCTCCAGTTCCCTAATCATCTTGGTTGCTCTTAATAAAGTCCTTGCTATTTTTCTGTTACAATTCACCTGATCATGTCAAATTCTATTAATGATTTGTCTCTGTTTTGAGATTTCAAGATTGGATGGCCATTTGCTGCTATTTAACATTCGGGATTATTATTATTTTTCCATCGATACACTCCTTTCATATTAAATGAAATGAATTTCGAGTAAATGTTGAATCAAAGCTTGTAAATTACTCACAAAGACCTATCAATTGTGTCTTTAAATGATTGCCTCACATCGACCCCTGTCTCGGATGGTTGGTATCTACAGCAGGAATTGGGAGAAATATGAAGAGAGAATGAGTGGTGGGGGTTAGCACTCCATTATACAATGGCCTAATTCTTTCTGATAAATGGCAGCAAAGGTAGCCCTTGTTAATAGGATATAACTGACCTTTTGGTTTTCCCTGTGCTAATAATGCTGAAGATTACTGCAACCATAGGCATCTCATACAAACCACTGTGATAAAAGAAATGCCCAAAATCTGTATGAATAGTACAAACCTCAGCCTTTGTTACTTGCGGCCACATATCATGTAGTGCAGGGCAGTGGTGGGTTGCTAACAGTTCGCTCGTGCTCGCACGGAATGCTTCTGTGCATGCACAGAAGGTTCTGCGCATGCACAGAAGCGTCTGAAAGAGTGGGCGGAGCTTCCCGCCACCGCCAATATTGGTTTGGCTGAATCGGACCGAACCGGGAGCAACCCACCTCTGATGCAGGGGTGTCAAACTTTATCCCATTGTGGGCCATATCAGGATTTTGTTTGCCCTTGCGGACTGGGGTGACTATGGCCTGGTCATTGTGACCACCTGAGTGAGCGTGGCCAGGGTAGTCCGCAATGGTACAGCCAGGGTCCCTCGCCATCTCTGGGACAGCCCTGTGGGATAATTCTGGGTCTATCCTGGGCCGGATCCCGTCTGTGTGTCCGACACATCTGATGCAGTTCATATCACAATAAAATTGTGCTCTCTTACCCACAATTGTGCAGTAATCACATATTGTACAAGATACAAAGGTTTTCAATGGAAGAAAGTGTTTGCAGTGAGGATTGAACTGTGGGATCCTTGGTGCTCTCTGAGGTTGGCTGTTTTCTTGCAGATGTTTCGTTACCCAACTACGTAACATCATCAGTGCTAAAATGGAGTGGGGTTTGTTCTCATTTTATAGACTAGTGGCTTGCCCTGTATATAAAAACACTGCCCTATCAGTATTTCTGGCAGTGGTCTTGGTGATTCCTTGACTAGGAAACCTTGCTTACTGTCAGTAAACTGGCAATAAAGAAGTCTGACCCAGACACAATCTGTTTGCAACAGGAGACTGACAAATATTTATACAGAAGTTATAAATGGCAATAGAGCTTTTGCTTTACCCAGTATGTTTCTTGTTCACATCCGGAAGGAACTTAGAAGCATTCTGTGTTATAAAGATGTTCCATTTAGCTACTCTGACTAATAAGGATTGACAAGGTTCATCTTACCGCTGTGAATTTTATCTAGGCCTCTTATAAAGCCACTTAAGCTATCCACTGCTACACTTAATTGTCACAACGAATTCTCTAAAATAATTATGTACCCCTTGAAGTAAGACTTGCTTTCAAATATACTGCTGTTTAATTTTAGATGTCCTTCCATTTGGAGAGAAAGAGATAAAAATATTCCTCCACATCAGATTTAACTCTATTTTGGAATCTAGGGACACAATCCAGCTCTGCCAACCATTCAAGCTAGAACAGGTCCCAAGGTCATTCAGGTGCTTTCCATGTCTCAGGTGAGATTGAAGTGCGTGGTCGCTGGTCTGGTGCTTTAACCACCACTACACCAAACTGGCTCTCAGTTTAGGACTTACTGGAGTATAAGTAAAGAGGAATGTTTTGCTTCAGTTCAATTTATGATTATTCAGAATATTTAAGTCACCTCTCCAATTTCATATTGCTTACTGGACAAAAGGGGGGAAAAAACCTTTCAACAGCACTCATATATTTAATTAATTAATAAAGCTTTAATTTTATCTCTGTTTTTTTTAAAATCATGCATATAAAACCCAGTTTGGAAGCCCTTGTACTAAGGACCATACCTTATAATGAATGGGTACCCAGTGATGGCATACGTTTTCCGGAATGAGTGCCCAAAGTGCACATATGCCCAAACCCCCCAAATGAAATGCACATGTTCCCCCCATGTGCCTCACTCTCCACACATGTATGCATGGCCACCCACATTCACCCCTCCCCCTATGCATGTGTGCACGCCCCCTGTGCATGCACATGCCCCCCTGAGCATGTACACACATACGTCCCCCACATATGCACAGAAGAGTCCCAATGATCAGCTGGCCAGCGGGAGGCATGCAAACATGCACAGTGGAGCTGAGCTAGGGCAACAGCTCACATGTCCACAGAGAGGGCGCTCTGGCACGCGTGCCATAGGCTTGCCATCACAGCGCTATGCTCCTCTTCCTCCTCCGCTTCTTCTTCCTCCTCCTCTTCCTTTTCTTCTTCTTTTTTCTAGTTTATTCTCACAGGTGCAGAGTCCGCTTTATGCTCAGATATTTGATCCTAATGGTTTCATTATGTATAACTTAAGAGCAAGCATTTATGCATCACATAGTAACATGACCAATAATATTCCTAAGAAAACCACATGACTGGATCCCTGTAACCATCAGGAATGAGAAAGAGTATTTTTCATAGCAGTATCTTTTTTTTTTATAATAAAAATCCACTTTATTGAAATATTAATTCCAGTCTCACTCAGAGATGGAATTGAACATATCACTGGCAAATATATTTCATGCCTAAGATAATGGTACCCATACAATACAATACAATACAATAGCAGAGTTGGAAGAGACCTTGTAGGTCTTTTAGTCCAACCCCCTGCGTGGGCAGGAACCCTATACCATTTCAGACAAATGGCTATCTAACATCTTCTTAAAGACTTCCAGGGTTGGGGCATTCACAACTTCTGGAGGCAAGCTGTTCCAGAGGTTAATTGTTCTAACTGTCAGGAAATTTTTCCTTAGTTCTAAGTTGCTTCTCTCCTTGATTAGTTTCCACCCATTGCTTCTTGTCCTGCCCCTCATCAACAACCCGCTCTAGAAAGAAAGCTTCTTCAAAATAAAAAATGTAGCAAACAACTACCTTTGTTGTAATTAGAATTCCAATACTCCTCTTTACGAATTTATCCTTGGAGCATCTGCCTGACCCCTGACTTTGTGAATTTGTTTACTTTACTATCAGTATTTAATTTCAGGGTGCTTGGTCAGCATATGGATGCTAAAGGCCCAAATAATGTAATTTTATTATATAAAGCTGCTCTGGAAACCACTTGGAAAAAGAGTGGGACAAAAATCCTTGAAACAAACAAAAATATATACCAAACAAGCTTGCACACTTTAATTGATACTCCCAATGTCAACATTCCCACTTTCTAGAGAAGTGCGACGTTAACAAATCATAACTAAATAGCATGTATATCATCAACTGCTTGCTCTGTAGGAGACACATTAGAATACAAGTATAATTGGTCTTTAAAGGGAAGGTAGGTGGTAAATAAAGCCAGAATCATTGGGGGCTTGGCATTATTATAATTGTGGAATACCCTTCCTGGAAATATTCATACACACTCTACATAAGAGAAGAGGCAATTATATTCACCAGAGCTTTTAAGATAATTGATTTTATTTGTAAAATAAACGACATAAACTGGTCGTGTTATTGTTTTGTTATGAATATTTAGATTACTAAGATGAATGGGTGAATATTTTGTTTTATGAAAAATGCACATTTGTTGGGGTTTTTTTTTAATCTTGCCTCTACCCTCTTTTGCTGAAATACAAAGCTATTAAACCTACAATTCAATAGTCTGTTTTCTGTACTTAGTTGAATGCCATTAGGAATGCTGGCAATAATTATGTGCCTTATTCTAAAGATTGCTACGCAAGGCATGGCTGAGTTTAGACTAGACGTGGCTTATATAAACAAACCTGTAAATCAAATGCAGCTCTATGTGATATAGTCCATTTTCAGAACCAGAGCTGCATATCTTTTTCCAAGCTTGGCATATATGAAAAAAAAAAAGAAAGCTCCATAGTAAGAACAAATCATGCATAGTAAGTCAAGATGGCAGGGGAGGTGATTCACCAGAGAAGGATGACTACTGATTAAGAAACTTAAAAATTTGGTTCGCGTTCTCCGGAGATGGATTAAAGTCTCAGCAATTTTTGATGCAGGATGAAATGACCTGTAATCCTCAAAAGCTTCAATGATAATACCTTTATTATTTTATTAGGTGCCATTATAAACATCTGTCCACTATTAAGTAAGTAATATACATATCTGTACACTACTATCTTGTTTAGGCATGTCCAACCTTTTGGGCTGCACTGAGTGAAGAGAAATTGTCTTGGGCTACATATAAAGGATATAATATTATGCAGACACATTATATGCATAAATAATGTTAAAAAATTATGATCTTGTGGGCTACCTTATTAACCATTGAGGACTGCATGCGGGTGATGGGCTGGATATATCTGATCTTGATAATGATGCATTGACTAGGGAAAAAATTAAAATGGATGACTAAGAGAAACAGTTGAATGTCCGATGGTTCTAGAAATATTATTAAGCCATAAGAAAAACTCCCACAAAATGCAAATAGGCAGTTCTTAATTCAACTTGATTTGTTGAAATACATATACACAATTACAAAATGTATTTTAAAAATCTTAAAAAGAAGGCATCCAAAACCGCTTATGTCTCAGAACTACTTTTGAACTTAACCGCATATATTGAATATAAAGTTGAATAGAGATAAATATGCGTGTACGCATACACATGGAGAAAGAGCTTTTATTTATATTGTGTTCCGATATATGCATTCTTTTAAATAATATTCTTAAAAAGAACTTTGCAACTGATGCTTCATCGCATCAAAAGATTTGTTTCCAAGTCAATGCCTCTTTTATTCTTTGAGTTTTTGTAAACAAAGAGCAATATGTTGGAAAGCCTTTTTTTAGTTTCCTTTTTAAAAATATATAGTTGTTTTTAAAATCTGTGGTCTGACTTTTCTGCTGCAGATTAAAACATCCAACAATGTTGGTTTCTGTTTGCATTGCAGATCTGCTAAGGAACATTTACATCCTTCACTCCTTCCACGTTTCAGAGGCTTTTAAAACTGAAAGTAATGTCATTACCCAATCTGGGTAATGTCAAAACTTGGCACAAACTTGAGAAGATCCAAAGAATGGCACAACAGCAAAAATATTAATTCTCATGGCTTCTCACGTACTTTTGAGATTTGTTATCCATGGCAAAATAATTTTATTGCATCATGTTTGGATTCAGACATTAAAATTATTGAATTGCAGGATCTTTCTTTCCTTGGTAAGAGAAAAAAACAGTTTAGAATGAATACGTGGCCTGATTTTGATGGCAACCCATTAAAACTGTAAAGTTTTATAAAGTGTAATCCTCTAATGCTAAACTAAGTGGCTCAGTGGCTAAGACGCTGAGCTTGTCGATCAAAAAGGTCAGCAGTTCGACGGTTCGAAACCCTAGCACCACATAACGGAGTGAGCTCCCGTTACTTGTCCCAGCTTTTGCCAACCTAGCAGTTTAAAAGTATGTAAAATATGCAAGTAGAAAAATAGGAACCACCTTTGGTGGAAAGGTAACAGCTTTCTGTGCACCTTCGGTGTTTAGTCATGCCGGACACATGACCACAGAGATATCTTCAGACAGTGCTGGCCCTTTGGCTTTGAAATGGAGATGAGCACTGCCCCCTAGAGTTGGGAAAGACTAGCACATATGTGCGAGGGGAACTTCTACCTTTACCTTTAATCCTAAATTGCATTTTAAGCCGCTACATAAGAACAGATATGCAAAATGCAGTTAAACTCCTACTCAATGCCTGTGACTTCTCTGATCTGGACTGCATTACTCTTGAACCTGGGTTCCATTTAAAACCTACCTTGGCAAGCTAACCTGCTTTACAGGGCCATGTTGGCTTGAGCACTGAACTAATTCAAACATCCATGTTTGAATGGAGGGCAACAGTCCGAGTGTAGGAAGAATCATAAGACTCTCCTCTCCCCCTTTACATGCAGAGAAGGCAAAGAAAAACCATTCACAGAAGCTAAAGCAATCCCTGCCGCCCAGCCAGAATGGCCTCAAGTAACCCCGGTTAAAAGACTGAGACAGGCTGGGTTGACGGGATTAAGTCAGAAAACACAAAGCCACATAGAATTGACATCCCCCACCTTTCCTCAAGCCTAGCCTTGACCTGACCACCACCCAGGAAAATGTAGGAAGTTAGCGCCCACCCCTCTCCTAGAAAAATGAAATATTTTAGGAAATATTAAAATGCAGAATATTTCCCCTAAAAGAGAGGCAGAAACTCAGCCCCGCCCCACCTTTGCCCGTAGGCCATTAAGGCCTGAACCAGTCTATTCTACATAACAAAGATCTACCTACTTCAGGCAGAGCCATAATAGGAATTGCCCAAACCTTTTTCAAGTACATCATCATCCAGCAAGGCTCAACCAAGCTTGGGACTCGGGATAGCCTACAGCAGTGATGACAAACCTTTTTTGGCTCCTGTGCCAAAAGCGGGGGGAGCGGAGGGGGGGTCATGCACGGGAGTGCCATACCCATAATGCTATGCGCGTGACACCCCCCCTCCAGCATGCATGCACGCTCGGCCAGCGACCATCCCCCCTGCCTTTGGCATGTTTTGTTTGCCCTCCTCAGGCTCCAGAGTCTTTCTAGGAGCCTGGGGAGGGTGAAAACCGCCCCTCCCCCCCGGAGGCTTCAGGAGCTTCCCTGAAAGCTCTAACAGACCTACGGGGAACCTGGAAGTGTGGGAATAGTGACTTCTGGTTTGTCCGTAGGGCCAGTTTTTGCCCTCCTGAGCCTTCAGGGAAGCCTCTGGAAGGCGGAAAAATGGTCCTACGAGCCAACCGGAAGTCCATTCCCAAACTTCCGGTTTGCACTTAGGGCTGGTTTTTCATGCTCCGGAAGCTTCCTTGAAGCCTCCGATGGGCAAAAAACGGCCTCAAAAGAAGGCCAAAGTCAGTTGGCCAGCGTGCCCTAACAAAGTCTTGAGTAGAAATATAAACAAAATATTAAAAGAATTACTAAAAAAAACACCAATACCCACTCCTGCATGTCCTTGAGTAGCTTGCTGTCTTCCTTCCCTACTTTTATTTTTTGCTTACTATTGATGAATTTTGTGAAACCAGTTCCATCTGAGTTTCAAGAGGCCTCAATGCCTCAAACACGCCTGAAGCTAGCTAATTTACCAGTAAAGAAAACCGCCTATTTAGGCAATATAAATTTGCTTCAAATCACCCTGAAAAAAAGTCTCACATCCCCTTACTTGACCTTTGCTAAAGTCTCAGCGAATTTTTCTGAACTTCAGAGTGCTGCCCGCAGTTGCTTCTTCAATACTCATACTATAGAACTGCGCTTGCGCGAAGATGGCCGGCTGCATCTAGAGCTCCGCATGGGTCACGGAGCTCGTTGGCGTGCTGGTTGTATACCTGGCTCCCCGCTATGTAGCAGCAGCCCTGCCCGAGCTCCTTGAGGTGATCGCTACGATGGCAGTTGAGACCCCCAGACTTTTAGTCATGGGGGACTTTAATCTGCCATCGGTGGGCGAATCATCCGCGGTAGCTCGGGAGTTCATGGCTTCCATGACGGCCATGGACCTGACCCAATTAATTCAAGGCCCCACCCACGAGGGTGGACACACACCAGATCTTATCTTTGTCTCAGGCCAATGGAAGAGTGATCTGGGTACAGGGGATATAGTCATCACACCCTTGTCATGGTCAGACCACTCACTTCTCCGGCTCGACTTTCCAACCGCTACTCCCCACCGCGGGGAGGCGGAACCTGAGTCACCTATCTGGTTCCGCCCCAGGCGCCTGATGGACTCTGACAGGCTCCAGGCGGCGCTTGGGCCACTTCCTGTACCCCTGACCCGCGCCCCGATGGAGGACCTCGTGGCCGCATGGAATACTGCGGCCGTGGGAGCCTTGGATCGGGTCGCGCCCTTGCGGCCTCTCTTGCGGCGGCGAGCCACCCTGGCTCCTTGGTTTACCGAGGAGCTACGGGTGATGAAACGCCACAAGAGATGCCTAGAGAGAAAATGGAGGTCTACTCGATCTGAATCTGACCGGACACAGGTAAGAGCCCATTTACGGACTTACATTGTGCCGCTGAGAGTGGCCAAACGTCATCATTGTGCCACTCTCATAGCATCCGCAGAAAACCGCCCTGCCGCCCTGTTTAGGGTGACCCGCTCCCTCCTTCAACAGAGGGTGCGGGAAGCCCCACTACAGGGTAGAGCAGAGGAATTTGTGACTTTTCTGCAGGAGAAAATCGCTCAGATACAGAACGAGCTAGCCCCCATTGCTGGTCCAGTGGAGTGCCGCGAGGTGGATCTTGTTTGGGAGGAGTTTGACTCCGTTGCTTCCGATGATATGGACAGGTTACGTGGGCGACTGCGAGCCACCACATGTTTATTGGACCCGTGTCCCTCCTGGCTTGTACTGGCATCCTGGGAGGTGACACGAGGCTGGCTCCAAGAGGTTATCAACGCATCCTTGAGTGAGGGTTCCTTGCCTGCTTCCCTAAAAGAGGCTATGGTGAGGCCCCTCCTTAAGAAGCCCTCTTTGGATCCAGCTCTTTTAAACAACTACCGTCCAGTCTCCAACCTTCCCTTTTTGGCGAAGGTTGTTGAGAGTGTGGTGGCACAACAGTTTCCCCGTCACCTGGAGGAAGTTGATTATCTAGACCCGCGCCAGTCCGGCTTTCGGCCCGGGCATAGCACCGAGACGGCATTGGTCGCGTTGGTCGATGATCTCTGGAGGGCCAGAGATGGGGGTTGTTCCTCCATCCTGGTCCTATTAGACCTCTCGGCGGCTTTCGATACCATCGACCATGGTATCCTATTGCATCGGCTGGGGGGGTTGGGGGTGGGAGGCACCGTGTTACGGTGGTTCTCCTCCTACCTCTCTGGCCGATCGCAATTTGTGTTGGCAGGAGGGCAGAGGTCGACCTCGAGACCCCTCACATGTGGGGTGCCTCAGGGGTCGGTCCTCTCGCCTCTCCTGTTTAATGCATATATGAAGCCGCTGGGTGAGATCATCCGTGGTTTTGGGGTAGAGTACCACCTGTACGCTGATGACACCCAGCTGTACATATCTACCCCAAACCACCCCAACGATGCCGTAGCGGTGATGTGCCAGTGCCTGGAAGCCGTGCGGACCTGGATGGGAAGTAACGGACTCAGGCTCAACCCGACCAAGACCGAGTGGCTGTGGTTTCCGGCTGCCCGATTCAACCAGATGATTCCATCTCTGGCCATAGGGGGCGAACATCTTGCCCCTGTGGATGGGGCGCGCAACTTGGGTGTCCTCCTGGATACCCGGCTGTCCATGGAAGATCAAGTGACAGCCGTGGCCAGGAGGGCGTTTTACCAGGTCTGCCTGGTACGCCAGTTGCGCCCCCTATTGGATCGGGACGCCCTTCGCACAGTCACTCATGCTCTCGTGACATCCCGACTGGATTATTGCAACTCTCTCTACATGGGGCTCCCCTTGAGGTGCACCCGGAGGCTTCAGTTGGTCCAGAACGCAGCCGCGCGAGCAATTATGGGCACCTCTAGGTTTGCCCACGTAACACCGCTCTTGCGCGAGCTGCACTGGCTACCTGTCGTCTTCCGGGTGCGCTTCAAGGTGTTAATTATCATCTTCAAAGCGCTCCATGGCTCGGGACCTAGTTATCTGCGGGATCGGATCCTGCCTCATACATCCTCACGGCCGATACGCTCCCACAGAGAGGGACTGCTCCGGGTGCCGTCCACTAGACTTTGTCAGCGGGCGACGCCCAGGGGAAGGGCCTTCTCTGTGGTGGGCCCAGCCCTCTGGAACGACCTTCCCCCCGATATTAGGACAACCACGGACCTCCGCTCCTTCCGCTTAAAATTAAAGACACACTTTTTTCGCCTGGCCGGCCTTGGGTAGTCTCTTTTTAGGTTAGGGGTTTTTAGGGGTAATTTTTAGTTTAGTATATGGGTTTTAGCGCAGGAATAATTTAATTTACTTTTAATTTTGTAGTTTGTATTCTGTACTTTGTTCTTTGTATTTTTAATTGCCTGTGCCCCGCCTCGAGTCCCCTTGGGGAGAGAGAGCGGGTTATAAAATTAAATTATTATTATTATTATTTATTATTATACTGGAAAATAAAATACTGTGCTTTCCATAAATGCAATCTGTAATATGGCATCCTGGAAATGCTACCCATTTTCTTGGTAGCATTGGGGCATCAACAACTGATAATATGCTATCCTACTTATTATAGATACTGTCCTACTGTGCTAGAGGCCATGAAAACATACACTGATTACATATGGACTTTACACATAGAAAGGAAAGAGAGAGAGAAACTTACAGTACATGAAAAATATATGAACTCATATAATTATGCCACAGCATATCTTTTTTAAAGGAGCCATACACTTTTAGCAGACAGAAGCTACACTTGTGTAAATCTAAAGAGCTTCTCTGAAGGGTGCGTAGTGTGGGAGAGATGTTGGCCAGAAACATTAACAACCTATGGGTCAGGTCTGTCTGGAAAGTTGAACAAAAATATCCCCAATGCAATTCTATAAGAAAAATTTGGTTATTAACCCACAATCCTGCAAATAGCTTTAACCTAAGATTGTGTTATATATCTAGAGCAGATTGTGTATATATTGTATACAACAATGATGGCTAAGCTTTTTGTTGCTGCGTGCCAAAACCCATAATGCAATGTGTGCCCCCCCATGCGCCCCACCCCATGTGTATGTGTGACACTCCCCACATGCACCCCGCCCTCGCGTATGCATGCACAACCCCCCATGCTTCCCTCACCCCCACGTATGCACGACCCCCATACGTGTGCCCTTCCCCCATGCATGTGTATGCATCTCCTCCATGCACCCTGTCTCCCGCACATGCACGGCAGAGACCCGAAAACCAGCTGGCTGGTAGGAGGTGCACATGCATGCATGGTGGAGCTGAGCTGGGGCGATGGCTCGTGTGCCTGCAGAGAAGGTTCCGTGTGCCGCTCTGTGTTCTACCTGCATGTCTCCTGCATGCCATAGGTTTGCCATCATGGGTCTAAAACATAGTTAGACTATTTTGATATGATCTACCCAAATCTATCCATACACACATATACAAACACACACATGGGGATTCTGCAACAGTGTGAAAAATTACAACCGTCTTAACTATTCCGTTTTACATGTTCCCTTTGCTATATTTCCTCATTCTAAATTTCCTCTACAAATTAATTTCAAAGCATATCAATGAATTTTGTTTAAAACTTGATCCCAAACTGAACTTTCACAAATTCACAGATTTGAGATGGACTGATATTTTGATCCAATCAAATTGTGTTCATAAATAAGTATCCAGAATCTTATCTACGTAAATACCCTTTTCTCTAGGTAGCATTTATAAGTAATGCTATTTTATTTTTTTAATATGGAAAATGTAATTAAATTTCCTTTAAAGAGTATACTAAGTTAACTTTGAGACTACCATGGCTTTAAACATCCAGATTATTTAAAAAAAAGATCTATCTTCATCTCTCCTTTGTTTTACGGCAATAGCAACAGCACTTAAGACTTATATACCACTTCAAAGTGCTTTACAGCCCTCTCTTAAGCAGTTTACAGAGTCAACCTATTGCCCCCAACAATCTGGGTCCTCATTTTACCCCCCTTGGAAGGTTGGAAGGCTGAGTCAACCTTGAGCCTAATGAGATTCGAACTGCCAAATTGTAGGCAGCCAGCAGTCAGTAGAAGTAGTCTGCTGTTCTACATTTTAACCACTGCGCCACCACAGCTCTTATTACCCCATATAAGATAATTAACATAACATAACAAGACATAATGTTACATAATATTACATTGGAATACACTGGAATTGGAAAGCCAATACATTTAAATCAGGGATGTCCAAACTTGGGAACTTTAAGACTTGTGGACTTCAACTCCCAGAATTCCCCAACCAGCTATGCTGGCTGGGGAATTCTGGGAATTGAAGTCCACAAGTCTTAAGGTTCCCAAGTTTGGACATCCCTGATTTAAATAAACAATAATAAAATAAAGCAAAACCGCATGGAATGGAATGGAATGTAACAGAGCAGAACAAGACAGAGACAACATGTATGGATTTTATACAGAATATTGAATTCTCACGGTTCTAATTTCTCTTCTTTATGTATACAGTACACGTGGATTCTATCTCAGATGCTGGCTCAAAATGGAAACTAAATTTGATTGTTTGTGGTATCAGAACATAAATTGCGTCAGCTCTTAACATCTTTGTTGTCTTTTGATGGGTATTTTTATGTGTGTGTTAAGCTAAAAATAGCTTCACTGATTTAGTTTAGATTTTGTAAAGCTGAGGCTGAAGGCTGGAGGCTGATTTCTGTCTTCCTAAAAATAGGACTAAAGACAGAACACTTACACAAATCCAAGGATAGAATTAAAAACAATAAGAGATGTTATTTGGGAAAATCAACATCAACAGGAGGCAATTTTAATCAAACAATTGTCTTAACTTTCCTTTCAAATATTTCTTATAGCAGGAAAAATTCCAGTCCTATTCACTTTACAAGTAGTCCTTGACTTACGACCCCAATTGAACTCAAAAATTCTGTTGCTAAGCAAGACAGTTGCTAAGTGAGTTTTGCCCCATTTTATGACTTTTCTTGCAATAGTTGTTAAGTTGAATCACTGCAGTTGTTAAGTTAGTAATATGGTTATTAAATGAATCTGGCTTTTCCATTAACTTTGCTTGTCAGAAGGTAACAAAAGATGATCACTTGGCCCTGGGAACGCTGCAACCGTCATAAATATGAATCAGTTGTCAAAAGCATCCTATTTTTGATCACCTGACCATGGGGATGCTGCAACAGTGTGAAAAACGGTCATAAGTCAATTTTTTCAATGACGTCGTAACTTGGAACGGTTACTAAATGAATGATTGTAATTCAAGGACTACCTATATTATCATCCTAAGTTGAGTAACTTTTTATGTGAGATATAGGAAAATATGGGCACTGCCCACTTGACAGAAGTTTGTGCCACTTCCCAGATACAACGAGGTTAAATAACGGGGCAAAACCTCAAATGAAGCAGCCCCCTGCGTTATTTATACTCTATTTTCTCTCTTTTACTTTCCTATTAGTTTCCCTCTTTTCATTTTAAAGAACGAAATGTGCAGGAAAATTATCAGCAGTCAATGCAGCATGTCTCCGTTCTGGTTCTAGCCTGTATAGCAGGCATGATAAATTGACTCTGATTATAACACATTTTATAGCTTGCATTATCTTTGCCAGATATAAAACACAAGGCTTGAGAAAAATGGCATCTCTCTCTCTTCTTGGGCTCCAAATATAAAATGTTAAATGGCAAAATGAAAACAGCAGTTCCTTCTTACTATTCCGATGGACGTTGTCACTGGAAAATAGCTGTATTCTTATTTTCCTATTTAATGATTGTTTAATGGCATAGGTACCTCTAGCATACATCACATGTATATATATATACATATGCTATACACTTCATTTAAATGTAGTGCCTAACATATAGCACTTAATACTTATTTAGCAATAGCACTTAAAACTTATATACCGCTTCACAGCAGGGGTGGTTTTTGGTTCTACTGGGGGACTACTGGAGACTACTGCCAGTTTGCTCAGGGACATGCTGCGCATGCACTTTGTGTGCATGCGCAATACAACTACAATTGCTCTGTGCATGCATAGAAGCAACAAACAAGATGATGTGCCGCGCATGCACTTTGTGTGCATGCGCAATACAACTACAATTGCTCTGTGCACGTGTAGAAGCAAAAAACAAGATGGCAGTGCTTACAGCGCCACCGGGAGAATTGGTTCAGGGGGTGTGGCAGGCCAGGGTTGCTGCCGGTTCCAGCGACCCAGGCCACCAAGTTACTACCGGTTCGGCCGACTGGTCTGAACTGGTAGGAACCCACCACTGCTTCACAGTTATTTTTTGCTGTAGCCTAGTTGCAGGACCCATTAATGGGCCATGGCCCACCAGTTGGGGAACCTTGCTCTAAGCAGTTTGCAGAGTCAGCATATTGCCTCCAACAATCTGGGTCTTCATTTTACCGATCTTGGAAGGATGGAAGGCTGAGTCAACCTTGAGCCAGTCATAATTGAACTCTTGGCAGTGGGCAGAATTAACCTGCAATACTGCATTCTAACCACTGTGCCACCACAGCTGATATGACTACCTTTATTTAAAGATAATTGTTGATTTATGACTATTCATTCAGTGACTATTCAAAGATGGCACTGAAGAAAGGGACTTATGAATTTTGCCCGAAGTTATGACTGCTAATGCTTTACCACAGTGCGTCAGAGTCTTGGCAGCGTGACTATATTATCAGATAAACCCAGAAGCATAACATAGCACACAGAGCCTTAAGACAATTAACAGTGATGCATCTACAAATATATACAACATAAAAGCAGAGAGATAAAATCCTTTACCGTTCACTACAGACACAAGGAGAGAACTGAATACAAGCTGAGAGAGAGAAATTCCTCTCTAATAGCTACCTATATATGGACTTGTGTAGACCTCCCATCGCGGTCTTAAAGAGGCTATGCCTGTATTGCTGAATCATCCTCATTGCATCAGCCTTGCCTTACATTACACCAGCTGATTACAGTTTACAACCTTTCATCAGCTGGATAAAACAGGATAAAATTCAGGTGCTCGACAGCCGGCCTGCACTCATGACCACAAGTGCTCTTCAATGCTACTCACCTACCTATTTCTCCCACATCTATGCCCCTTTGGCCCTCTGCCACCCTGACATCTGCTACCCTAGCTGACGTTTGCCATCTGATGAGGTGTGCCTGGCCTGGCTTCCACTGTGAAATACCAACCAACCGACAAACAGCCCCAGAAACACAGTGCACCAAAGGATCCCTTTGCAAAAAGCTTCTAGAATGTAGCGTGCCAAAACTCCGCTTTGCAAAATGGAGCTAGATTTCACGTTCCACAAAAAGAAAAGAAAAAGCCAAGAGCTTTTTGGCAGGCTGCGGTTCAGGGACTGCTTTTGGCTTCTCTCTCTCTCTCTTTTTTTTTTTTTTACTTTTCCACAGCCAAAGCCCCTGGCCAAGATTTGTGTTGTTTTTTTTTTTTTTGCAAAGGGTCATTTTGGTCCACTGTTTTGGAAAGAGGTATTGTAGCGTGTCATAGTTCTCGGTCTACTTTTGGTTGTTGTTGGGTTTTTTTTAACTCAGCCAAAGCCTAGCCCAGCCTGGCCAGGCTTGCTTTTTTAGTAGCGGGAGCAAGAAGAAAAAATCAGAAGGGCAGTCGAACACAGAGGTGGTTTCAGCCATTAGGCTGCCATTCCTGGCGGGCATGGAGCCACGGGGTTACCAGTGTTGGCGTCTGGCATTGCTTCCACCTCCACTCTTCCTGAGCAGCAGTGGGGCCCAGCACCTGTCCAGACTACCCCATCCATCCTGGCTGCTTCCTCCGCCACTCGTTCAGAGCAGCAGCATGGCTCAGTGTTCCTCCTCCACTCCCTGAGTAATGGCTGGTCGAATGATGACATCATGCTTCAAGGCCACCTTCTGACTGGTCTGTGGGTATTCCCTGGCTGGACTGCACTGGACTGCTTTCTCCTTTGAACTCTCTGCCTGCGCTAGATCCTTGCTTCATGATGGCTAGGGGGTGGGGCTCTGGGCGGAGTTTGACACGGCCTGGTGTGTGTGGGGCTGTGACGTATGGGTGGTTATGGGAGGGTCGTGTATATATATATATGGGTGTACGGTTAGAGCTGGGTTAGAGCTGACTTTGCATCAGTGGTGGGTTGCAAGTGACACACCCATGTACGGGTGTACCAGAGCCTGCCCGGAGCACTAGGTACCATTCCGGTGCTCAGGAGGGCCCACCAGCCTCCTTACCTGTGTTTAAAGTCTTCAGCGCTTCCGCTCACGGTGTGTACAGTGCCTGCGCAGCGCTCCGCCATGCGCGTGCTGCGCATGCCCATGTAGATGACCCACCACTGCTTTTCATGTATTCTTTGTAGCATTAGTCATTTGCTGCCCCAGAGCCACATGGTTCTGGAGCTGCTTGCCGTCCTGCAAAAAAGATTTGCAGGGTGGCAAAATGGGGGGAAGATAGGCAAGTGGGGGCATTTAGAGGCAATAGCAATAGTTCTTAGACTTCACAGCACTTTACAGCCCTCTCCAACTAGTTTATAGAGTCAGAATATTGCTCCCAAAATCTGGGACCTCATTTGATCCACCTTAGAAGGATGGAGGGCTGAATCAACCTTCAGAGCCGACGAGAATCGTATTGCTGGCAGTTGGCAAAATTAGCCTGCATTGCTGCATTCTAACCACTGCACCACCATGGATCTATAAGGCAATCCCTTACTTTTCTGAGGTTTACTGCCTTGGATTGGAGTAGACTCTTACTTAAAAACCTGCAATTCTCAGTTAATGATGGTAGCTGGGATTGCAATCCTTAAGTGATGTGAAGTCATGGAAAGTTTTGCTTTATAGCTGCATCTAAATGATGGAAAATCTACTTTCATTTGTGATCATAGGTTGAAGACCACCTGCATTGTTTGTGCCTTTTCTGTGAGCAATTAAACGACTCGTTATTTTTTTTAAATCTGCAGATAATATAAAGAAAACTTTGCAGATGGTATGTCGGTATTATTAATAAAATATGAACATGGCATCTGTCAACAGCTGCCCATGTCTTTATCACCTTATTGTGCTAGGCTGTACGTGGGCCTACTTTAAAAAAAAACTACCCAGAAGCTATAAGGAAGTGCTGCTAGCATCAACCAATACTGGTGTTGCAAAAGTTGTATTGTAGCCAATAAGCTTCCAAAAGTGTGGGTAGCTGATATATGAATTGCATTTTATTGGGGCTTTAACATTGTTGTTTGTTACAAATGCTTTGAGATTGTTTTGTTTTGTTTTTTGCTTTATAACAGAGTAACTTATTTTCCCTCCTTATAACCAACATCATTCATCGAAGCTCTGCAAAGACTTCTGACTGCCTTTCAGAATATGGTCAGAGAGAATTCCAGTTCAATATCTGGAAGCTATAGGTACAGTGCATATGCATGCACTGGGAAGATGACCTCCCAGTTTCCGGCATGCACATGTGTTGCCAACTGGTCTTCGTATGCACATGCATGCCAGAAACCAGAAGACCTGGTGGCCAGTGTGCATGCACGTGCCAAAACTGGAAAATTGTTTTCCCAGCACATGCATGTGTGCTGGGTGACTGCTTGTCCGGTTTCTGGCATGCACACGCACACACATGTTTTGGCACTTAGTGCCGAAAAGATTCGCCAACACTGCTATAGGTTGCCTAATGAGGGCATGACATAAAAGAACATGCATTGGGGAAGCAGGAGGTAATGATGAATTTTGAAAACATTTGCTGAACAGTCATAAAGCTTTAATTCTATCTTGTTCAGGGCTCAGAGTTCCTCCTAATAGATGGGAAGCCCTATAATTGAATTCAAAGTGCTGATTTTAAATTGTAAACCTCTTTCTGGTCTGTGTAGATCCGCTTACTTGAGGGAGAACTAAATACATATTTATTATGTATTTGTATATTTGTATTTTGTTTTAATTTCCTGTGCGCCGCCCTGGGTCCCTTTTTGGGAGATAGGTGCGGGATATAAGTCGAATAAACAATAAACATTAAACAACTTCTCTAGCAGGAGTCCCAGAAAGGATCTCCCTGAATGAAGAGGGAGGAGGGAGGGTTTTTTTCTCTATGCTATGCCCCCGTTAGCCGACCTACAGCTTCCAGATATGCAAGTGGGATTCTCTCTGTCCATATTCTGAAAGGCGGTCAGAACCTTTGTGCAGCTTTGATGAATGATGTTGGTTATAAGTTTTGAAAGCGTGACAATGTCTTTAATTAAAACTTCTTCTGACATCTACACATAGCCAGTAGGCTTCAGAATCCCCAAAGACATTATTTCTAAAATTATCCACTTATAAAAACTAT
The DNA here is from genome assembly GCA_039707465.1 of Rhabdophis nuchalis. Lineage (NCBI taxonomy): Eukaryota > Metazoa > Chordata > Lepidosauria > Squamata > Natricidae > Rhabdophis > Rhabdophis nuchalis. Next base: position 49,161,102 of record CM077649.1, read on the forward strand.
TTATATAGCCATGTACTGTGTTAAAATTAGATGTGTAAGAATATGGGAAGACTTTGAGTAAGAAATTGGAATATCTGCTACATAAACTTTAAAATGATCTTAGCGTCTCTGTTTTTCATTTTCTTAAATTTTGGATTATAATTAATTCAACAAAATTATTAATTTATATCCCCTGGGCTTTTACTCATCTTTTTAGGGGAAAAAATGTGGAAGTATAATCAACAATCTTTTTTCATGCGACATGGTCATGTATGAAAGTGAAGTTATGATTGCAGAGAAGTTTCAGTACTAAAAATTTGAAAGGATACCATTCCTTCTATAATTGCAGACAGGAAAGGACTATCTTCTTCAGTATTTGAACACAAATTTTACCACCGGTAATCTTTTTGGAGAGCTTCTTAGAAATGTGGAGTAATACATTTGCTTATATGCTTAATTTTCCATTTTTTACAGTTAACTAAAATGTGGTTAAGACACTGAGCTTGTTGATCAGAAAGGTCGGCAGTTCGAATCCCTAGAGCCATGTAATGGAATGAGCTCCCGTTACTTGTCCTAGCAGTTCAAAAGCACTGGCTCTTCAGCTTTGAAACGGAGATGAGCATCGCCCCCTAGAGTCAGGAACGACTAGCACATAAGTGCAAGGGAAATCTTTACCTTTAAAATGACATCAATATTAATACTTTGACCGAGCAACAAGATAGTTTTGTTTATACAAGAGTTGCATTGCTTTGATAGATTTTATCTTCATTGTTTTGGGTGTAATTTTTAAAATAGTATTTTGTTGGTTAAAAAAAAACACAAGTTGCTGGTTTAAACAAAATATAATAAACCCCTAACTGTACAAATCACAAATGGCCCCAAATTCAGATTTTTATCTTTATATAGTACGTACATGTATTCACTGGGTTTATTAAATCCAGAATCTTAGGTACTTTAAGCACATGATAAACATTGTAATGTGATATTCTTCAAATAATATAGAAATAACAGGAAATCTTAACAAAGTTTTGTGTTTCCCTTTTGCCTATGAAGTCTGAACCACCTGTCTCATTGCTGTCGATCAGCTAGTTTGAAGAATTTTATTCCTAAAATTCTTTTCCCCTGGAGAATCAGATCTAAGAGTTTCTTTGACACTTGCCATCCATTACAAACAGTTTCCCCCCCTTTTCTCAACCATCTCTCCCTTCACGTCTGTTTCCTCATGAAAAAAGCACTTACTGTAAATAAAATATAGTATATCTGCTTTTAGATAAATAGAAACCTAGTTGTTCGGACAAGAGAAGCAATTTTTCATTCTACCAATCCCCGTTAAATTTGAATTGAGCTCACTAAGCCAAATTACGCTATACACAAATTCTCCAGGAAATCACCGAGTTCCTTTTTGAGGCTAATTGCAGTAAGATACCATCTTGATCCAGAACATCTGAGTCTAACTTGAGCTTCCTCGTGTCTTTTCCTGACTGGTTGATAGGGCTATATAGATAGTCCTTGACTTATGACCACTATTCTGCCCCATACATCCCTTCGCCCGATCCGCTCCCACAGAGAGGGTCTCCTTCGGGTGCCATCGGCCGGGCAATGCCGATTGGCGACACCCAGAGGAAGGGCCTTCTCTGTGGCGGGCCCGGCCCTCTGGAACGACCTACCCCCCGACCTTCGCACTATCTCGGACCTCCGCCTCTTCCGCCAACGTCTTAAGACGTACTTATTCCAACAAGCCAGCCTAGAATAGCCCCCCGTTTCTGACTTTTTAAAGAAAATTTGTAATTTGGTAAGGGTTTTTAATATTGGGTTTTTAGCACGGGTTGATGAATTTAATTAATTTTAATTGATATTTATTGTATTTTGTGTTTTTTAAAATGCCTGTGCGCCGCCCTGGGTCCTAACAAGGAGAAGGGTGGGGTATAAATTTAATAAAATAAATAAATAAAAATATTCCAGAATTTCTATTGCTAAGAAATTCTAATACTGGAAATTCCAGAATTGTTATTGCTAAGTAAGGCGGTTGCTAAATGAGTCACCTGGTTTAATGACCTTTTTTGCCATAGCTATTAAGCAAATCACTGCAGATGTTAAGTGAATCACACGCTGAATCCAGCTTTCCCCATTGACTTTGCGAGGGCTGGTTGTAAGTCATTCTTTTTCACTGCCATTGTAACTTCAAATGATAACTCAATAAATGGTTGTAAGTTGAGCAATAGAAATAAAGATTTATACACCACTTCACAGTGCTTTACTGCCCTCTCTAAGCAGTTAACAGAGCCAGCCTATTGCCCCCAACAATCTGGGTCCTCATTTTACCGACCTTGGGAGGATGGAAGGCTGAGTCAACCTTGAGCTGGTGAGAATCGAACTGCCAAATTGCAGGCAGCTGCCAGTCAGCTGAAATAGCCTGCAGTACTGCACTCTAACTACTGCGTCACCAAGCACTTCCTGTAATACAGGACAACGTGCAAGAAAGAGGTGTTCTCCTTTCCATCTCTGATGAAAGTTATTCCAGAGACTCTGAATCTCGACTGATGCACCTTCTCTTTAAATTGCACTTGCAGAAAGTATTTTACAAATGGTCAAGTCTTCAGGGGTCTTGCGCAAGACCAAATGAATATGCCGAACTTCAGAGAAAAAATTCCACATTCAAGATTTTGCATGATGCTAAGGCTGCATTTTTAAATTCCCATATAAAATCATATGGGAGCCCTGAGGTGTCATAAGCATCTCATGAAACCTTTCAATACTGCAGTACTGGAAGCATGATAATCATGAGGATTCCACAAAACGCCATCTGAGATGGATGTTCCCCAGTGGCTGAAAAGGATGCCAAATCCTACCATCAGGTAATTGCTGCCAATAGCTCTGAATTATTAAAGGAATGCATTTCCCAGGATTAGATCATTGGAACAGAAGTGTGCTAGACACAACACAAAAATAACACAGATGGAACCTAGTGGAAATTTTATCTTTGCTAGTACTCATGTCATTTTGTGAACAGCAATGTATATCTAACACAGTGGTGGTATTTTGCCGGTTCTTACTGGTTCAGGCGAACCGGTAGCGGCGGTGGCTGGAGGGTCCACCCACCCGTCCCAACGAAATGTGCGACTTTCTGTGCATGCGCGAGTGTGGTCACATTTGCGAACCGGTAGCGAAGGTAAGTGAATCCCACCACTGATCTAACACTGCAGCCTATTAAAATATTAAAGTTAATAAATTGTACAGAATTAAACTGTTGTTTAATAAACCATTTGTCTGAAAAGAATAACTAACAGTTCCTGCGGGGATAGTAACTTCTGTTTTGGGAAATGTATTCTTTCATTCCTAGCTCTAGTTTTATCATTTTGTTTCTTTGTTTGCAGCTTATATTATGCTTAAAAAAAAACTTTCCCGAGATAAAAACTGTTCCTCTAGCAAAATAGTTGTATCAATAATGCTAAGTTTCTAATAAAAGGGCATTCTCTATTAGGCTTTACAAGTACAATTAATTTTACTTGTGAAGATCATTGCTATTGAAGAGATAATCTCCTTCAGAGGAAATATGCAAATAGTTTGTTTTCTCCAGGGCAAAGATAAAAGAATACAAGCAAAACACATCAGGAATTATTATATCAATTCATAGTACAAAGCCCATTACATGACACACTTATCAGGAAATATTAGAGAATGATGCTTAGTGCACTGAATTTGGTACAGTCAATGGAACATAATATTCAGGAAAATAAACCAAAGATTAACATGCATATTACAATAGCCAGGAACAGAACCATTGAACCCAGAACCAGAATTATCCCAAATTATGGAATCACTTTCTCCCATATAAAACCTCTACATGCATGGCACTGAGAATCTTGAATAAGAACTTATGTGCACTACTACTACTACTACTACTACTACTACTACTACAGTGGTGGGATTCAGCCAGTTTGCACCTATTCGAGAGAACCGGTTGTTAACTTTCTAAACAGTTTCTTATTGCCCTGCTTACAGAAACTTCCTCTCCTTATTACATTGTAACAGCTAAGGCGAAGTGCTCATCAACGTGAGTGATGTTGAGTTGGACACACCCACCCAGGCACATGACCACTGAGCCACGCCTACCGAGCTGGTCATTACAGTAGAGAACCGGTTGATAAATTATTTGAATCCCACCACTGTACTACTACTACTACTACTACTACTACTACTACTACTACTACTACTACTACTACTACTACACAGACACAGACACACACACGGGGTGTTCCAGTGCTAGAGATTACATATGAGCTAAGAGCAATACTGCAGCTTCCTGGCCACAGATTGAATTATGTGATTCATCCAGGGCTCTATTAGGTTAAGAAGAGCTACTCCATCCACCTTTAGCCTCCTTTGTGTATCCGCTGTAGTCAGATTGAGTTTATGGATTCACTGTCTCCAGACGGATGGTGACAACGCTGTAAATAAAAGCTAGGAGCGGATATGCTTTTTTCAAAAAGAAATACTCCGACTTGCAATAAAACTCACTAGACACCAAACCCATTCTCCTCCCCCCGCCCCGAGAAATAAAATATAGCAGAATTTACATGCCTTGCAATATCCACATAAAGAGCCTTTGCTTTAGGCAGACATTTCTTTCCTCTTTCACCTAGCCATCCTCCCCGTCTGCCTGTTCTTTTTCAAAAGCAATAGTGCCTCCCAGAAGCTTCCCTCCTCCCAATCATTTGCTGCCTCCTAGCAATCTTTTCCAATCTGGGGATCTCTCCACAAAAATGTCCACCTGCATATTACTACGTAGCTATAATCCTTACAATGCAATACGATTTTCCAGAATTGGGTCAAGATTGGTAGCTTGGGGTGACTTTGTTTTAAATTTAAACACACGGGAGTACAGGTAGTTCTTGACTTACAATCATTTCTTTGTGACCGTTCAAACTTGACAATGGCATGAAAAAAAAGTGACTTGAGATCGTTTGTTTTTTATACTTATGACCACTGCAGCACCCTGGTGATAAAAATTTGAATGCTTGGCAACTGGCATGTATTTAGGAGGGTTGCAATGTCCCAGGGTCATGTGATCACCATTTGGCACCCTTCCGACAAAGTCAAAAGGAAAACCAGATTTGTTTCACAACTGTGTTACAAACTTAACAACTGCAGTGATTCTGTTAGCTACTCTGGGTTCAGAACCAGTTTTACAACTCTGGTCCCATAACCAGTGTTAGGGGTAACAAACACCCCGTTTGAAAGTAAATGCGGAATAGTGTAATACACCGGACAGTAAAGAGATACGTTGCTTTAACCACACACAAACTCTAAAACACTGATAGTAAGAAAATAAATAGTCTTTACTTTGTAGCAATTAAAATACTTCTTCCGACCAGTGATACTAACTTATCAAACAATAACAGTACTTCACCAAAACACAGAGTTATCTTACAGTGATGCAAAACAAATACTTCTTCTTTCTTCAGTCTTCAGCTTCAGCTACTCAACGGCAAACAGTAAGCACAGGAATCAAAGGGAATCAAAAAGGGAATGAACTGTGTTTCTGAGCTTCCTTATATGGTAGAGCTGAGAAGCACAGCCAATCGGAATTCAACATAGTTTTTAAAACTACATATACTCTTTAAGAATACTGGCTTATATATTGTCAACCCAACATAAGGATAAAATATCCTAACAGATTCACTTAACAACGGTGGCAAGGAAGGCTGTAAAATGGGGCAAAACTCAACTGCTGTCTTACTTAGCAACAGAAACGTTGTGCTCATAAGTCAAGGACAACTTATATGGATGTTAGTACATCTGCCCAGATAAACATCTCTGAGTCCAGAACTATGTTAATTGCTAGTTTGTTTCTGGATTCATTTTAAGCTTAACCTCAATTCATCGGAAAGACAATTCAATTGTTGCAAAGGTTAAAGTGCTGGATTGGTTTCTTAAGCATGGAAGACAACTGAGGGACGAGGTCTGTCACTCTCTCTTTCTTAAACTCATACTCGTCATGGGGAAAACTGGGGGAAGGAGGAGATGTGTGCCACCTTGAATTACTCAAACTAAAATAGAGTAGAATAGAATTGAATAGAATTCTTCGTTGGCCAAGTGTGATTGAACACACAAGGAATTTGTCTTTAGTGCATATGCTCTCAGTGTACATTAAAAACACATTCATCAAGAATCATAAGATACAACACTTGTTGATAGTCATAGGATACTAAATAAGCAATCAAATCATATTTGGAAACTAAATAAAACAATATAAAACCATAAAGATACAAGCAACAAGGTTATAGTCATAAGTGGGAGGAGATAGGTAACATATGTGCTCAGCGTACATAAAAAGAAAAGATACATTCATCAAGAATCATAAGGTACAACACTTAATGATAGTCATGGGGTACAAATAATAAAGCCAGTGATGGCTAACCTTTTTTGGCTCGTGTGCAAGCAGGGGGGTCGCGCGTGGGTGTGCCACACCCATAATGCTATGTGCGCGACCCCTGCTTTTGGCATGCTTTTTTCGCCCTTCCCAGGTTCCAGAGGCTTTCTAGGAGCCTGGGGAGGGTGAAAACAGCCTTCACTCCCCATCTCCAGTGGCTTCAGGAGCTTCCCTGAAGCCTCCAGAGGGCGAAAAACGGCCTCAAAAGAAGGCCTAAATCAGCTGGCCAGAGCTCACATCCATGCTAGTGCTGACAGGGCAATGCCTCGCGTGCCCTAAGAAATGGTTCTGTTTGACTCCCTCTTCTTTGTGGCACCCTCTGAGATATCGGAACACTGCTATCATGTCTCCCCTGGTCCTTCTCTTCATCAAACTAGACATACCCAGCTCCTGCAGCCGTTCTTCATATGTCTTAGTCTCCAGTCCTCTAATCATCTTGGTTGCTCTTCTTTGCACTCTTTCCAGAGTCTCCACGTCTTTTCTACATCGTGGCGACCAAAACTGTATGCAATATTCCAAGTGTGGCCTTACCAAGGCACTATACAGTGGCATTAACACTTCACGCGATCTAGATTCTATCCCTCTGTTGATGCAGCCTAGAACTGTGTTGGCTTTTTTGGCAGCTGCTGCGCACTGCTGGCTCATATTTAAATGGTTGTCCACTAGGATTCCGAGATCCCTCTCACAGTTGCTACTATTGAGCAAGGTACCACCTATACTGTACTTGTGCATTTGGTTTTTCTTGCCTATATGTAGGACCTTACTTTTTTCACAATTGAATTTCATTTTATTAGACAGTGCCCAATGTTCAAGTTTGTCTAGATCCTTCTGTATCTTAAGCCTATCTTCTGGAGTGTTGGCTATTCCTGCCAGCTTGGTGTCGTCTGCGAATTTGATGAGTTCCCCATTTATCCCCTCATCCAAATCGTTGATGAAGATGTTAAAGAGTACTGGGCCTAAAACAGAGCCTTGGGGGACTCCACTGCATACTTCCTTCCATGTAGATGCAGTTCCATTGAGGACTACACGTTGAGTGCGGTTGGTCAGCCAGTTGCGAATCCATTTGGTGGTGCTGCTGTCTAACCCACAATTTTCTACTTTATCTAATAGTAGGTTATGGTCTACTTTATCAAATGCCTTACTGAAGTCCAGGTAAATTATATCAACAGCATTCCTCTGGTCCACTGATTTTGTTACTTTGTCAAAGAATGCAATTAGATTCGTCTGGCATGATCTGTTTTTGACAAACCCATGTTGGCTTTTGGCTATTACTTTGTTTGCTTCTAGGTGTTCACTTATTTGTTGTTTAATTATCTTTTCCAGAATCTTTCCTGGTATTGAGGTCAGGCTGATGGGTCTATAGTTTCCTGGATCTGTTTTTTTCCCTTTTTTGAAGATGGGAACCACATCTGCTCTTTTCCAGTCTTCTGGCAGTTCCCCGGTGCTCCAGGATCTCTGAAAGATATAGTTCAGTGGTTCTGAGATCTCGTCTGCCAGTTCCTTCAGAACCCTGGGGTGTAATCCATCCGGTCCTGGTGATTTGAACTCGTCCAGGGCAGACAGGTGCTCACTTACCATTTTCTTCCCTATTTCAACTTGTGTTCCTAATCTGATATTTGTGGTGCTGTTTTTGATTGATTGGACTGTTTTATCCCTTTGTGTAAAGACAGATGCAAAGAAAGAGTTAAATAGTTCTGCTTTCTCCCTGTTGCTTATCATCTTCTTGCCATTTTCTCCCAGCAGTGGACCAATTGTTTCCTTAACTTTTTTCTTATTTTTAACATGTTGGAAGAAGCTTTTTTTGTTATTTTTTACTTTTTTGGCAAGCCTTTCTTCATTGTGAGCCTTAGCTTTCCTCACTTCATCTTTACAGGCTCGGGCTATTTGCTGATATTTTGCCTTGGTTATGTCCCCCTTTTTCCACTTTTTATATTTATCCTTTTTGTCTTTCAATTTGTCAGAGAGTTCTTTATGCAGCCATGCTGGTTTCTTTTGGGAACTGTTATTTTTCTTCTTCATTGGTATTGCGCTGGACTGGGCTTTTATAATCTCATTTTTCAAAATTTCCCAAGCTTCTTGAGTTGTTTTCCCTTTGAGGATTCTCATCCATGGAATCCTTCCCAAGCTCTCTCTGAGTTTATTGAAATTAGCTCTCTTGAAGTCTAAGACTCTAGTTTGACTTTGTTCAACTACTTTTGTTTGCATAATGTTGAATTCCAGTATTTCATGATCGCTTGCCCCCAAAGTTCCTGTAGCTTCTACACCTTCTATCATTTCCTCTCTGTTAGTGAGAATTAAGTCCAATATTGCTGATCCCCTTGTTCCCTTCTCTACCTTTTGGGAAACAAAGTTGTCTGCCAGGTTTGTTAGGAACCTGTTGGATCTTCCACTTGGTGCAGAGTTTGTTTCCCAATTGATGTCAGGGTAGTTAAAATCTCCCATTACTATTGCAGTGTGCTTCCTACATACCTTAGTTAGCTGGTTAGCAAAAAGTACATCCACTTCCTCTGCTTGGTTGGGTGGCCTGTAGTATAGACCTATGACAATATCATTCCCCCCCCAACCTTTAATATTGACCCAAATACATTCAAGATAGTTCTCATCATTGTTGTGCTCTATTTCTGTAGAGATGTAATTATTTCTTATATATAGTGCAACTCCACCTCCTCTTTTATTTGGTCTATTTCTTTTAAATAATTTAAATCCTTCTAGCTGTATGTTCCATTTGTGGGTTTCATCCCACCAAGTTTCTGTAATGGCAACAATATCGTATCTGCCCTCATTTACTTGAATTTCTAATTCACCCTGTTTATTCCTCATACTCTGTGCATTGGTGTATAGACATTTGAGTCCATTTTGATTGACCCTGTGTTTTCTGTCTACGAAATCTGTGTTATGCCTGACTATGGTTCTCTTTGCCCCTATTTCTTTGCCACTTGTATGGTTCATGTACATGGTATGGCACCCACTGTTAATTGTTTGGTTTTGCTTGACAGCAGTGTTGATAATATTACCTGCACAATTATCTATGTTACACGCACTGATAACCCTATGAATTTTAGTTTGCTGGGGACAGAAATATTCTTTATCTATTGATTCTCTGTCCCCACTATTCAGTTTAAATGTTTAGCCAGGAAATCTGTGAATTTAGTGCCAAGTAACTCAGTCCCTTTCTTGGATGGGTGCAAACCATCTCTTTTGTACAGTTTATCATTGGACCAGCTGCAGGAATCATGACTAATAAGACCAAAGCCTTCCTTTTTACACCACTCCTTTAGCCACACATTAAACTCTGCTATGCGCTGGCCCTTTCCTTTTTGTTCCTTGTATACTGGTATAACCTCTGAGAAGATAAGCCTACAACCTGTACTACTAAGTTCGTACCCCAAACTCTGGAAATCATTCTGCACAGAAGCTACATCTTTATGGGACAGATCATTTGTGCCAAGATGTATAATAGTAATGCAGCCTTAGTGAATAGTTTGACAGTGTTGAAGGACAGTGTTGAAGGAATTATTTGTTTAGCAGAGTGATGGAAGGGAAAAAATGTTCCTGTGCCTAGTTTTCAGGTTATTTTGAGGGTAGGAGTTGAAACAATTTATGTCCAGGATGGATGAGTCTGTAAATATTTTCACAGTCCTCAATAAATCATTAAATATAGTCCTTACTTTTAAAGCCTTTCAAAGTTCATGTAGAGTAGGGGTATCCAAACTTGGGAACTTTAAGACTTGTGGACTAAAGTTCCCAAGTTTGGACACCCCTGATGTAGAGCCTAAGAAAGGTGACATAAATATGCAAGAATCATTACCCAAGTAAAGAGGGCTGAAACAGTCTAAGTCCTGGGAACTGAGATAGTAGTTGGAAGGACCCACCCTGAGTATAAAATGAGAGGAAAAGCACTTGTAAGATTATGTTATTTTAGCCTAAATCAATAAAAAAAAGTTCTAGCCTTGTTCTGGACTTGATTTTCAGGTCTGGTCTACCTTGTGGGACTGACAATCAGACGCTGGATAGCTACAGAACTATCTTCTCCCAGAAGGCTCTGCCTGCCATTTGAGATCTGGAAGAAGTTTCTCTCAGAATCCAGATGCTGTGGTCCAGAACCCAAAAAAGACACTGAGGCTGTTCTAAGATGTTTCCTTTATTCTTCCTCACCAATAGACAGAAATCTTGCCATTAAAACAGACTACTTGCACCATCATATACTCCGAGAACTACTATGAAGGAGCTGTTTTAACTCTCTTTCTCACAAACGATTTAAACTTTGCTCTGTCTTGCTCCTCTGGAATGGACTTTCTCCCTCCTGGGTATCACAGATACTTAGAGAATGTCATCCGTAGGTCACAGAAAAAGATGTTTTAAATGACTGGCTCACTTTTCTGGAACAATGCATTCTATTTTAATGTTTGATTTTGTTAGGATTTCAAAACTGGCTATTTCAGCTGGACTTTGGAAGCTAAGGAACTTATCAGTTTCATTGTATTTAAGTACAATGACAATAAAGATTATACTTACATCACAGTTAATCTTGGTTAGTGACTGTATTAAAGTTGTCCCTCAGTGCTTCTGATGGTATTTATTGTATTATTAAGTTTATGTTGTTACATTTAATGTTTAATCATAACTCTTGTGTAGATCTGAAAGAATGCAAAGAAGATCAGCCAAGATGATTACGGGACTGGAGGCTAAAACATATGAAGAACAGTTGCAGGAACTGGGCATGGCTAGTCTAGTGAAGAAAAGGACCAGGGGAGATATGATAGCAGTGTTCCAATATTTGAGGGGCTGCCACAGAGAGAAGGGGGTTAAGCTATTTTTCAAGGCACCTGAAGGCCAAACAAGGAACAATGGATGGAAACTGACCAAGGAGAGATTCAATCTGGAAATAAGGGGAAAATTTTTGACAGTGAGAGCAATCAACCAATGGAACATCTTGCCTTCAAAAGATGTAGGAACTTCATCACTGGAAACTTTCAAGAAGAGACTGGACTGCCATCTGTCAGAAATGGTGTAGGGTCTCCTGCTTAGATGGGAGATTGGATTAGATGGCCTCCTAAATCTGTTAATCTATAAAATGTTCTGCATCATTGGCCATGCTCAGGACAAAGTGATAAATTTGGTCTTATTGCTTTTTGAGTGAGTGATAAAGTTGGTAACAGAAACCATATATCACATAATGATTGTACAGGGGAAGGTGTACCCCTACTACAGAATCCAAGTGGCAGTTGGACCCAGAACTTGGACAAATGATATATTGTTGAGTGCCAGAATTGGCTGCAGGGTTGTTGATTGGATACTGTTAGGAAACTGGAAGAATAATTAGAGGAGCCACTGTCTAGGCATCTGGTACATTTGAAGTGGTGTTACAGGGAAGACTTTAAGTGATTGCTTGTAGAAAGGTTGTGAGAAATAATGATGGATAATGACACTTAAATGGTATTAATCAGAGGCAGTTGGAGTGAAAAAAGAAGTGTATGTAAACAATGTATGGCTGTGAAGATTGGACCATGAGAAAGGTTGAGCACCAAAGAATTAAGGCCTTTGAACTATGGTGCTGGAGAAGACTCCTGCAAGTCCCTTGGATCACAAGGGGATCAAAATGGTCAGTTCTAGAGATCAACCTTGACTGCTCTTTAGAAAGCCAGATCCTGAAGATGGAACTCAAGAACTTTGGCCACCTAATGAGAAGGAAGGACTCCCTGGAGAAGAGCCTCATGCTGGGAACGATTGAGGGCAAAAGAAGAAGGGGACGACAGAAAATGAGGTGGCTGGATGGAGTCACCGAAGCAGCAGGCGTGAGTTTAAATGGAATCCAGAGGATGGTAGAGGATAGAAAGGCCTGGAGGAACATTGCCCATGGGGTCACGATGGGCCTGATATGACTTCGCAACTAACAACAACATATAAACTGACTTGCAGTAATCTAACTTCAAGATGGCGAGATTCATTGTCACCAGTGCCTATTGCTCAAAATGAAGTGCAATTAATACACTAGCTAAAGCAGGGGCCTGACTTCCTTATAAAAAGCCAGTATAACTATATCCAGGAAAATCATGAGGTTGAAGGCCTACACAGTGTAAAACCTCCTCAAGAGCCAATGGAGCAGCTGGCACGGACTAGACTACACTTCCATTTTGCTAGGAATCACATTTTAGCTAGCTTTCATCTCTTGGAACTCCTCATTCCTCCTGCATTCCTCTTTATGACTCTTATTATTTCAATGTTTCAGAAATGATCTCGGATGCATTCTGACACCAATTTATTTATTGAGGTCTTTTTAGTATTTCTTACAGATTGGAATATCTCAATCTCTCACAATCCTGACTATTATCTCAGAGCTAGGTCTTTTCTTCTCTCCTGCTTGTTACTGTCAAGCAAAGAAAACTTATCCCGCTATCAGTATCTTGTCAGAAATAATTGGTTTGACAAGAGAAAGACTATATATTTTGGGGAAGGGGCTGTTGTTGTTCCTTGCTGGAATATATGTGGGCATTTCTCCAGAGGCCAAGAAGGTTTTGTTCCTCACTTCTTGAAAATTTGTCATTCACTTCTTGAAAATTTCACACGAAGCGTAGCATATCAGTCTTTTGTCCATAAGATGTTGTAGAATAACAGAGTTGGAAGGGACCTTGGAGGTTTTCTAGTCCAACCCCCTGCCAAGGCAGGAAAACCTACACGCCAGGTTATCAGTTACTAACTAGCTGATAACCTGGCATTGCCCAGGTATTTATTTATAGAGGGAAAATGTCAGGACCAAACATAATTTCTAATATTGGATTTTCCCCCTTACCAGAGGAAGCCCCCTTGTGGAATACTGTGAAGCCGTTACCATGGCAACTCCACTGTGCTGTACAGTAGAAGCCATTTAAGGCACAACAGGGTGTATCTTAACAGAACACACATCCCAAGGAATGTTAGGGGTGTCTTATCCCCACAGTATTTTTTCCCCCAGAGATTAAGTGTACCAAGTTTGGTTGAAATTGCTTGAAACGTTCCAAAGTTATCCTGGAACACACATACACAGACAGATAGCCATTTATATATAGATAGATTTAATGATTGGGCTTATTATTGTTAGCAATAATAACAAAAATGTAAAGGTTTCAACTCTAGGGCCTGGTGCTCATCTCCGTTTCTTGGCTAAGGGAGCTAGTGTTATCTGAAAACAATTTTCGTGGTCATGTAGCCAGCATGACTACAGGTAGTCCTTGACATACAACCACAATTGAGCCCAAAATTTATGTTGCTATGCGAGACATTTGTTAGGTGAGTTTTGATCCATTTTACGACCTTTCTTGCCATAGATGTTAAGTGAATTCACTGCAGTTGTTAATTTAGTACAATACAATAGCAGAGTTGGAAGGGACCTTGGAGGTCATCTAGTCCAACTCCCTGCCTAGGCAGGAAACCCTATACCATTTCAGACAAATGGCTATCCAACATCTTCTTGAAGACGTAACATGGTTGTTAAGTGAATCTGGCTTCCCCATTGACCTTGCTTCTCATAAGGTCACAAAAGGGAAATCACATGACCCCAGGACACTGCAACCATCATAATAATGAGTTCATTGCCAAGGGACTGGATTTTGATCATGTGACCACGGGGAGGCTCTAATGGTTGTAAGAGTGAAACATGGTCATAACTCTCTTTTCTCAATGCCGTTGCAACTTTGAAAATTCACTAAATAAACTGTTGTAATTCGAAATATACCTGCATATGCCAAGGAGCACAGAACACTGTTATCTTCTCACCAAAACGATGCCTTTTTAATCTATTCCCACTTGCATTCTTTCAGACTACTAGGTGAGCAGGATCTGGGACAATTAATGGGAGCTCACCCCATTGTGTGGGGTTCGGATCTCGAACCCAGGCTGCCAGCCGTTGACAAGCTCAGTATCTTTAACTGCTGAGCCACTGCATCTCCAGTAATGGGGGTGTAATAAGAATAAAAGAATCACCCATAAATTCCAATTGTTATTCATCTATTTTCTACGACTTTAGCAAACTCTGGAAATCGCTGCCACCGTATGTGTGATTACAATCAAGCCAGACTGGAAATGAGTAGAAAATTGAAAGGTTACTAGCTTTAAGCACCAGCCGTAGATGCTTAGGAGCAAGAGAAGGATATAACCACCTTGTCCATATCTGTCCGCAATGAATATAAGGTGGGAAACTTCAGCTGGCTGTGACTGCCCATGCAGGACCATTTCTTCAGAATGATGCAGCTGCCTTGGGCAGCAGATGCTGTCTGTCTGAAAACAGAACAGTCTGTGCTGCATTCTCTGATCCCTATCTGAGACGTGGTAGATGATAACGTGGTAGATGATAACGTCCCAATGGCAGTGCCGAAGTTAAGATGTATTTATGCATTATTATCTGGGAGGGTTGCCAGCTAACAGCTGAAAATGCAGCAACGTTAGCCACCTGTATCCCCCCACTGAAATAGAAACTTCGCCCAAGACGATCCACAGCTGGACATAGGAAATCTGCCCTTGAGATGGGAGAAAGATCCACCACCTCTCTCCCGTGATCACCCTCGCACACTCTTCCCTCCCGCACAACAGCACCAACACTTATCCTCCAGCTGGCAATTATCTAGTAACCTATAAATGTCACTCTGAATTGCAATGCATTGTGAGATGCTTCAACACCATCCTCGGAATAATATCTTTAGGTCAAAAGGCAGCGGCGGTAAAGCTGCTTCAGAGAGTTGTGTGCTTTAAAGTCAATGGAATGGCTTCTGGAGATGTGCCCCAGTGTTTGGGAGCTGACCTCAATTCATTACGTGTACTGGTGCACCCCTCAAAGTGGTTGCCTTAATGGCCAGGAGAGCTGTGGGGAAAATTAAGAGGAAGAATTAAAGCATCACCTAGAATTTGGGGTTGCTCTGAAAAAAAATCCCCACGACTGACCAGGTTGCAGCAATTAAAGAGCACAGTCAAATCATTCATCAGTACAAAGCCAAGCAAACTTCTTTCTCCCACCGTAACATGTAGGAGTTATGCTAAAGTGGGAGCAAGCTGATTCTGTTTTGCTGTTGATCTCAAAATGGTTTCTGGGTGGGAAGAGAAGTCTTTCTCTTCAAACATCTGTGCAACAATTCAGCAGTCTGAATATTCACATGAAATTTCACCCACCCGTAATAAATGCCAAACAAAAATTTGCTGGGGGGAAACTGCATGCATTTTTTAGAATTTCAGAATGGATAAATCTGAGTATCTGTGCCCATCAGGATTATAGGATCTTCTCAAAACCCAGCTTGATTATGATGACGACGATGTTGAAGAAGAAGTTGATGTTATAGATTTTTTTAGCACACTCAAGCACATTTTCAAAATGGAAGCTTCTTCTGCATTTTTTGACACTTTGCGGTAGGCTTCCCATCTTCTCAAGTTTGAAATCTGTGGCTGCCATCCTGAACTCTTGGGCTCACCATTTCCAACTCAAATCTGCTGCAAGCTTCTACTTTTATTTGAGCATAAATTCTGCTAATAACTGCTACATGCCCAAAATAAAAATTGCTGTTTCATTTTTACATTTCAATTCCAGTAGAGCAGGGGGATGCAGGCTGTACACACAAAAGCAAATTGCCAAGGTTTCTAAAATGGAAACATCTGCTATTTACAGAGTACCTCTTTCCACAATAAAAATCACCTTTTTATTTTGTTTTTTTCTGTTTATAAGACACCAATGAGCCTAGACTTGTCAAAGAAGCAAATATAAAACAACAGATGCATGCCAGTATATCCAGGGATGAATAACTTATGCAGGACTCAGCAGGGCTATTAAATATAACAGCGGGGATGATGGCATTTTAACACTATAGGGTGTAATGGTCTCTTCCGTAAAATGGTTGAAAGTCTGAAAAGGGATAGTTGACTTGTCAAGCAAGCAAACACTCTTCTTTTGATTTATCTCTCAAGAGCCAAAGTATCCGTTGCAGTTCTATAGCAACAATATACTGCTCTCAAATGATCAGGGGTGGAGGTGATCATCTTTCATGTTACACAGAGGCAATTCATTCTTTAGCATAATCATGTGCTTTTTATATCAGCCTACTTTATCATTGCTGCAATCCATTAACTCAGAGCTCTTCCAGAGCGGCACTGCTGTTACGTTAAACAGCAGGAACTATGTTACCCTCTAAATGACTTCAAATAGACCTTGCTTGACTATCATCGTTAGAAACAAGCCAACAAAATGGATGAGGGGTTGCAGCTCACTGCTGGTGCTTTCTGAGTTCAAGAGTGTGGGAATTACGAAAACTTATGGACGAAAGGAAGTAGATTCCGAATTGCTGGAGCTTTGAATTAGTTAATGATGTTTTCTGCCACTGTCATATGTTTCCTATAGTCTCCTTTTTATTGCAATAGAGTCAATATTGACTCTATTGCAGAGAAATTATTGAGTCTGTCATCTGCCCCTCTATAACTGTCTGGTTTGGTTCTGCAACCCAACAAAACAGACACAGAGTTCAGAGGATATTTAGAACTGCAGAACAAACAATCACTACCAACTTGCCTTCCATTGACGACCTGTACACTGCACGAGTCAAAAAGAAGGCTGTGAAAATATCTACAGACCCCTCGCATCCTGGACATAAATTGTTTCAACTTTTGCCCTTAAAACGACACTATAGGGCACTGCACAGAACAACTAGACAGAAGGACTGCCATCACTCTGTTTAACAACTAATTCCCACAACACTGTCAAACTATTTACTAAGTCTGCATTACTAATACCATTAATCTTCTCATGGTGCCTATCACCCATTTCCTCCCACTTATGACTGTATGACTGTAACTTTGTTGCTTGTATCCTTATGATTTATATTGATATTGATTGTTTCCTAATATGATTTGATTGCTTATTTGTATCCTATGGCTATCATTAAGTGTTGTACCTTATGATTCTTGATGAATGTATTTTTTTTCTTTTATGTACACTGAGAGCATAGGCACCAAAGACAAATTCCTTGTGTGTCCAATCACACTTGGTCAATAAAGAATTCTATATTCTATTCTACTCTCCTTTTTATTGCAGTAGATATCCCTGATTGCTTCAACCATTCAATGCATGAAGGCCAGAAGTGAATCTTCCATCATCTTGGGATTTAAAGAAGAAAATATGGGTTTCTTGCCACTCTTTGAACTTGGTTGTTTTCTTGCAGATCTTTTATTACCAAAATAGGTAAACATCATCAATGCAAATTGAGAGAGCACCAAGGACCCCATAATTTGAGACTTAAGCAGGGGTGAAATGCTACCGGTTTGGACTGGTTTGCCCAAACTGGTAGTAAAAATGTGATCGGTTCGCCCGAACCAGTAGTAAATAAAATGCTACCGGTTCGGGTGAACCAGTATTTCTGATGATCAGCTGCGGCATGCAATTTATATTAGCTACAATCCTGCTCTCTAGCTAATCTAAATCGTGTGGCACAGTGCATTCCCCCCCCCTTTGCAGACCCACTCAGCAGCAGGCTCCACCCACACACCTGGACATCATCCCGTCCCATTTTTGGCGCTCTGTGCATGCGCGGAAGGTCCTGCCCATGCGCGAAGGTGGTGTGTGTGCTCACATTTGTGAACCGGTAGTAAAGGTAAGTTGATTTCACCCCTGGACTTAAGTCATATTTTGTCAATAGGATTTACCTCACATTTCTTATATGCTCTAACTATCCTTCATGCTAGAACTAATGGAGAAAAATTATATTTCATATAAGCAGTAGAAGCTCTGGCTTTGCCAAACCCTAATGGCATTGCTTTACCTTTTAATAAGAGACAGAAAGGTTTAATAAATGGAATTTGTTTTAGGGGTATGCAGTGCTTTTTTAAATTCCAAAATAATGCTTCAAGAGCACAGAATTTATGGACAGGGAATTTATACTGCTGTGACCTCCAAAATCCTCTTTGGGAATTGAATTCAAGGTGGTACATAGATGTACTGAATTAGAATTCATTTAAAAAAATTTTTTTTTACTTATAGGGTGCCAACAGACACTTTAAGGCTTAATGCACAAACATGCATTATTATTTTTACTCAATATTGCTTTTTAAAAAATGGCATCTCATTCAATCAGGCTTGTGTTCTTTTTGTTATAAGCCTTAAAACCATTCGTTGTTCTAAGGAAGATCTTTAACATAGCAGTACGTGGCACAAAAGCTGTTCTAGAAGCGATCTCTGCCTAGAGAAAATGAATGTATTTGCAAGAGTAAGGACAGAAATGCAATTTATTGGAGCTATGGATTTTTATTTGGCTGAGGGTTCCTGAAAGTAATTTAATATTCCAAAGTAGAAGGATGACAATGACATAAAGATTTTAATATTCCACCCCACCCCTTCTGAAATTAATCTGTGGTAACTGACTATCCTCAGGACATATTTCAATTTATTTCTAAAAAAAAATATGTATCCTTTTCTTGGATGTGAATAAGTGTGGCAGTGACAAAATAATAAGAACGGCTCACAAGGGCACTGAGGCAATATTAAACACATTTTGAGACTTTTGTTATTAATTTTCCCTGCTTGGAAGAATAGCCAGGGAGTACTAAGAGAAAGGATGTCATTATAGTTATCCAGGTGGAAAGGAATAACCAAAAAAAAGATTCAATGCAGATTGATGGCAGGGCCAAGAAGTTTTGGAAGAAGCTCTAACTGACATCAATGTGTTCTGACCAGGCTCCCAAACACAGCAAACCCTATATACTTAATCAATGATTCCTTTATTAGGAGTGCCAGGAGCCCTGGCAAAAAGTATCTCTCTCTCTCTCCCCCGCACCGCAGGCTAACAAGTCTGCCACACCTATTCATCTCTGCCCCGCACTAGAGCTAGGGTGGGGCTTGCTATCAGTGGTGGCTCTTCCGTCCCAAGGATCAGCCCATAGATTTCCACTGCTCTCCTCTCCTTTGCCTTCTGCACATCCGCATGCCAGTCACTGGATCCAGCTATTCCTCCTCTTCCTCATCAACCTACTTCCAGACCTCATCAACCTACCTCCAGACCTGCGGCTGTTGGCTCTCCATCTGAGGGCTGATGGATGGCCCAGTCTCTCTCTCTCTCTCTCTCTCTCTCTCTCTCTCTCTCTCTCTCTCTCTCTCTCTCTCTCTCTCTCTCTCTCTCTCTCTCTCTCTCTGCCAGCTTCATTCCTTCTCCCCCCTCTGAGCTCTTGCCTTGATGTTGGCCCTGACTCCCACGCTGCCTTCTCATCTGATTTGGTTGGTGGAGGAGCTGGTGGCTGATAGGCCACAACACAATAACTGACAACAGCAAAGCACCATATTAATCCAAGTCAGAGGTATTTGTCTGAAAGTGTAAACTAGACACATGATAGACCACTGGAAGTTGGTCTATAAAAAAATGTTTCATGCTTCGTAGGGTTGTGCACAGTTTTCAATTCTGAAGGCAAAACATGCTTTGGAGTTTGTAAAAGTTCTACCAGCACTTACCTGGTAGCTTCTATGTGCCAATTGCTTGAAGTAGCTGTACCTACCCTATAATCAAGATTATAGATGTGCCAAAATCCATAGGCACTTTAAGGCATCTCTTTTTTTCTGCTCCACATAGCCCTTCCTTCCTTCCTTCCTTCCTTCCTTCCTTCCTTCCTTCCTTCCTTCCTTCCTTCCTTCCTTCCTTCCTTCCTTCCCTCCCTCCCTCCCTCCCTCCCTCCCTCCCTCCCTCCCAACTAAATGGATTCTTTTTTTAACCCATCAGGAATATTTTTTAAAAATTTAAATACAATTTGAGTCATCTGATAGAGGCATGTGAGAAAGGATATGTGTTTTTCTTTAAAAAATAGAGGCTCAAGTTTTAAGTAATGACTACAATATATCACAAGCACAATTCAGCGTAGAATATTAAAACACGTAAGCTTCCTATCATGTCTTAAAAGAAACTGTTGCAAAGCTGAGCTATCTAAGTTAGTTATCTAACAAGGCTACCCTGTTGAATTATTTCTATATTTATCATATCTTCATTATTTTTTTCCTTACATTTTCTTTATTCCTAAGGATTTAGACAAATGCTGACTCAAAATGTCAAACTGATTTTTTGTTGCTTGCATTAATGTGCTTTTCTCTTGTACAACTTGGGGTGACAACGGAATCTTCTCGTTTACATGATGTTGAGCAAGCGATTCTAACAAAATGGATTTTCCCTCTACAAAGTGTCTCTTTGGTACTAAGTGAGAGAAACTTCAAAACAGATATCTTTATGATTGTATAGCCCAGGGATCGAGGACTTGCATTAGGAGAACCTTCATCTTTTCAATTAGAGAAGTAAACAGGGGAATACAGCATCACTTTGTATGACTGCAGGCAATATAGACAATTGGATCAACCCCATCAAGCAAGAACTTGAAATATTTTCTTTCTTTGTCACACAGTATATCTTCCATTCAAGTTCTCAACTTATTAATCTTTCAGATGAAGTATATATCCCCACGCCTGACTGTGGATACATGTCAGCTGATGGAATACCCTCCTAATAAGATTTTGCGTTCTTGCTTTCCTAGTATTTAGGAAGTATCTCTCCAATATTTTAATTTTAAATTATTTTAATGGTAGTTTTTAGTTTTTACTTTGACTTCAGTTCTGACCTAGGCTTCCCAAGAGCATGAAGCAAACTCCTTGTTCCAACAAAAAACCCTTTTATTAATTTACTGTGAATTCTGATCATTCACATGCAGCAAAGTATTTCAAGATTTACAGTCACAGACCTTATCTGACTTAGAGAGCTGACAGTCCGATATCTGCAAAATTTGGCAAGGAGTCTCGGAGAGTCACGAACCAATTAAGCAAACTAATTGTCTCCTGCAAACTCTACTCCCCCTTTGTTCCTCTTTTATTTCCTCTGGGAGGGGCCATTCATCGTCCACCTGTGGCCTTACTCCCAAGTCGACCCCTGTTCTTTAGCTGTTCCCTTCATCTGGCAACTCTGCGCATGTGCACACTGGGAACGGGCTCCAGCTGTTCGTCTGCCTCACTGATGTCTGACTCTGAAGGCAGATGATAACTGGCATATGACTCTGGCCCCCTCTCTGCCTCCGACACAGAGGCCTCATCAGAGCCTTCCTCAGACTCCAGGACTGGCCCATGTTCCTCCCCAATCTCCTCACTGTCCGTATCTGCTGCCAGCTCCGCAGGCCACACTGGTGGGCCACAAGTTGTATCAGATTTATTATTATTTTATTCTCTGTGCTTTTTAATTGTAAGCCATCATTAGTAATGGAATGAACAGCAAGGCAGATAAAAACAACAACCACAACCCTTGACACACTTGTGTTCTCAGTTCCAAGCTTACTGAAAAGTAAAAAAAAGGGGAAACAGTTGTGATCACAGCAATAAGCAAAAGATTCATATCCATAAATGCAGAATAGAAGCTCAAACACGAGAGCTTTATATTTCTGCATAGCTAATGTAGATTTCATAACATGTTGACAAAAATAACTGACATTGTAAAAAAAAAATTATCATATCTGCGATGATATAAAAAAAAACAGCAGTGTGGATAAAAACTGTCTGTTAATTTCTGATGAGCAGATGTTCTGATTTGTGTTGATTCATTTCTAGGACAGCTATTTCTTCTCTGTTCCCGCCACCGCCGCCCTTACACTTATTTCCTGTGAAAGGTATTCAAACTTGTCCAAGTGAAATGGCTGAGCTCCATCTAAATTAACAGCATCCTATTTAGCAATGGTGTATAACTGAATACGTTTCCTAAGAGAAGATCTGTTAAGTAGCATTTTGGCTCTCAAGGCATCATCACATCTGAATTTTCCCGTCATAATTTCTTATTGAAGGGGGAAAGTAAGAAAATGTCAAACTGTAGAATTCCTTCCAATGAAACAGGATCTTTCTGATTAACGATATGCTTTACTTTGAAACGCACCCTCGTCAATTAAAAGAAATGCACTTGAAAAACATCTAAACATCAGAGTGTATTGCAAGTTGCGCTTCTTCAGATCACTTATAGTATATCTGGCATGATTCCCACTATCTAGAGGTCTATGGAGATTCTCAGTCATCCAGGTCATGGTTGCCCCAAAGGTGCTTTTTCAAGAGGCAACTGGACTTACTGGTTTTTCTTTGAAGACGTTTCACTTCTCATCTGACTGGATGGTGGGGAATGGAAGGATTTATACTCCTTGCAGACAGCTGGTTGTTTGCATTGCTTTAATGAATTATCTAGATCAGGGATGTCCAAACTTGGGAACTTTAAGAGTTGTGAACTTCAACTCCCAGAATTCCCCAGCTGCCATGGCTGGCTGGGGAATTCTGGGAGTTGAAGTCCACAACTCTTAAAGTTCCCAAGTTTGGACACCCCTGATCTAGATGATTCTAATTCATTGCTATCTATGCAGAAACCACTGACCAAGGCCACTGAATAAAAGCACACCCAACCTGTCTATGTTTCATACCCTGCTTGATCATTCCTGAAAAGCAGCCCCTTCTCTTACTATTATAAAGTATTAAAAAAATAACCCCCCAAAGCCTAAATTCCACTATTTGGTGTGATTTAAAATCAAAGATGTTAGAGATGTGATTTTTGCCCTTCTAAAGTTTCCTTTGTCTAAATACATTTGAAGAAAGAGATTTCTTGATTTTTATCAGCCAGGAGATAGGTGATACAGTGGCTCAGCAGATAAAATGCTGAGTCTTGCACCGTTAAAGTTTGATGGCTTGGCAGTTTGAGACCTGAGCGCTGTGAGACGGAGGGAGCGCCCATCACTTGTCCCAGCTCCTGCAAGCCTAGCAGTTTGAAAGCAAGTAAAAATGCAAGTATTTGCATGTAGGTATTGCCTACAGCTATGTGGGAAGGAAACAGTATTCTGTATTTTGCCAGACATTCTGTGCTGTGGTGAGATGTCATGCTGGCCACATGACTGTGGTTCTTTGACTTAAGAAATGGAGATGAGCACCACCACCCCTAAAGTCAGTCATAAGTAGCGGAGTAAAACTCATAGGGACACCTTTACCTTTTAGCATTTTATCAGCCAGGAGGGAATCCTTGCCTACAGAACAAAAGTAAGGGAATTCCATTCTTTCAATCAACCAATAAGCAAAATAAAAGAACAATGCAATGGATCGTGTATATCTGGACTTTCAAGAACCATTGAACAAAGATTCCTAAGCAAATTCAGCTACTATGGAAGAAGAGGACAGATGCTCATATAAAATGGCAACTGGTTAAAAGAATAGGGAATGGAGTACAGTAGACCTTCACTAGAAGTGCAAGGTGGAATAACCAGGCACTGGAATTGTGAGTAGTCCTTTCAAATTATATACAAATGACCACGAGTTCAAAAGGAGTAGGTAAGTTCATGGTACTTGTTGAAAGGGTAAACTTTAAGATGGATTGTGAAGAATTCAACATAGGTAAAGATACATCAAATTGCAAATGCCAACCAACCAACCAACCAGAATAAGGGAAGGGGTGTTCAAGGTCTTCTAGTCCAACCCAGGAGACCTTATACCATTTCAGACAAGTGACTGTCCAGTCTCCTCTTAAAAATGTCCAGTGATGAAGCACCGCAACTTATGGAAGCAAGCTGTTCCATTGGTTAATTGTCCTCACTGTTAGGAAGTTTCGCCTCAATTCCAGGTTGCTTTTCTCTTTGATTAGTTTCCATCGTTTCTTGTCCTACCTTCTGGTGCTTTAGAAAATAAGTTATGACAGCCTCCCAAATACTGGAATATTGCTCTCAAGCCTCCCCTAGTCCTTTTTTTCTCAAGACTAGCCAAACCCAAATCCTGTCAGCATTCTTCATATATTTTAGTCTTTAATCATCTTACTTGTTCTTCTCTGCACCTTTTCCAAAGTCTCAATATTTTTTTGTAGTGTGGTACCCAAAATGGGATTTTGATTCTATGCATCTGTTTATATAACCAAGGATTATGCTAACTTTTTTGGGGGGCTGCTTTATATTTTAGTGTAAAGTGTTGTCTCAAAAAATTCAATTGTGCCTTTACATTACTACATCAATGCATGAGCAGTACAAATATATTAATATATTTCCAGAACTGACTGAAAGGAATCTCGGAGATACAGTAGAAAATTCAATGATCCAGCTTACAGCTGTTGTAAAAAAAACAAAACAAAACAAAAAGAACATTCCAACATTATTAGGAAGGGCAATGAAAATAATAGCATTTGCTACAATAATGCCTTTATTGTACAGAAATTGGTAAGACCAAAATTGAAGTGCGCACAGTTCTGACTATTACACTTTAGAAAAGATATTACACAGCAGCAAATAATGTCACCCAAACGATTAGGGGTTATTGGATAAGCCTACAAAACAAAACACAAAAGGAAGCAACATCCCACCCCCCGAAAATCCTTTTGCTGTTGGGCACTTAAGTTTGGAATGAAAAAAGTAATGCCTGACATGATGGTAGCCAAACTATGTCTGGTCTAGATAGCATGGAAAAAGAGAAATGTTATTTCCTTCTAACTATGTTAGACCTCAAAATCATGCGGGGAGATTCAAGGATGGAAAGAATGAATGAATGTGTGTGTGTATATCAGTGATGTGTAGGAATAGAGGAAATGTTACGTAAAGACATGTGCAGCAAACTGCCATGATCTCAGTAGCTGGTTACCTCTTAACCTATGCACTCACCTAATTAGCTTCATCAGGCAGTACCAGGAACCATCTGGATATGTGAAGATTCTACCCTGGCTGGGATGGTCTTAGAGATTGACAAGGAGAATGTACCAATAAGATGAGGTTGCTACCTATACTTTTACTTTGCTTCTTGAAACTGTAAAAAAGCCAGATAAACTCTGCGTAAGGCAGACGATCATTTTGGACACCACCTGCTGTGATGGATTTCTGAGACCTACAGTGATGAGTTTCCAATTTTTTACTATGGGTTTGCTTGTTCCACACATGCACAGAAGCGTCCAGGCGAGTGGGTGGAGCCTCCCACCGCCGCTACTACCGATCCGGGCCAAATGAGGAGCAACCCACCTCTGGTGTATATGTGTACACACACATACGCACGCATGCAGAGTCTATGGTCATGGTTGTCCCAAAGGAGGCTTTTTTCAAGAGGCAACTAGACTTCCATGACTGAGAATCTCCATACACATTTAGTTATGCACTTTGAGATGGACACCCTTCGAATGGCGTGTGTGAATGGGTTTCCAGAAAAAATGCAGACTGCAGGAACCAAAAATGCAGACTGCAGGAACCACTTCAGTTTGTGATGCATACAGCACAGACTCATCCCCAACAGCCTGCCTCTATGTTCAACAGTGAAGGGACACAGGCCAGAGAACATCCTGCAGAAAGCACAGCTCCCATTTCTTAATGAGGGTCCACAAAGTCCAGTTGCCTCTTGGAAAAAAAAAAAAAGCACTTCTGGGATATGTTGACAATGAGCATTTGTGTCAATTTTGGGTAAAAGTAGCCAATTTTGGATGGTTTTTTAAAAATGAAATGGACATGGAGAGGGTCATGGAGAATCAGGTTATCAATGGTCGCTGCTTATGTTTTCCTAAAGCCATTGGCCACAGGCCTTGTGTGCTGATTGCTGACAAGGGACAATGATTGGATTCAGAAATGTATCTTGTTGGCAACTGCACAACACAAAAAGTTGAATTGCATGGGTCTATGGGTCTAGTAGAGTTCTTCTTAATGTTCTAAGGGAAATAATTATGTTCTTAACATAATTTTGATTTTTTTTTCTTTAGGACCTACAAAAGTTCTAAAGATTTAGAATACTTAAAAGAATGATTGAAAAAGTGACATTGAAAATCATATAAATGTATAACCAGTGGTGGGTTCCGGATCCCATCACAATTGATACGCTGCGGCGGGGCCGGGCATCCACGTGTGTGCATGCTGCATGAGCATGCTACCCACCACCTGTGATGCTCCAGCTGCTCGGCAGAGTGTCGTACAGGTGCCATACGCTCCATGCGTGCGCGCAAATGGCCCGGTTGTGTCAAATACAGGTAAGGAGGGCAGGCGGGCAGGTGGCCCCTCCGGAGCACTGTACCAGAGCGGTACCTGGTGCTCCCAGCAGGCACCGGTATGCCCGTATTGGGGTGTACTGGCCATAACCCACCACTGTATAACTCCTTGCCTCCCAAATTAGCTCACTTTTTACTTCAATTCAGGTATCCCTACAGACAAATTAAATATTTCTGGAAGTCCTAGCAAGTTGCAGAAACTTTAATTTATGACAAGTGTAATAAATGACTGATTCAATGTGCCATGGTTCACAGGGCTGGTGTTAGCAATAAACAAAAACAAGCTTGTGGGATTTGGTAGACAGCATGAAAAATGTGACCCAGGGTAGTTATGGATCTCTGCCAATTCAATATAAATTTTCTGTCATCCCAACCTGAATATATCCATTGACTGATGACCAATTTATGTTCTAAAATGTAGTAACTTAACAAGCAAAAGAAACATGCTTTTTTCTGACTTATACCTGACTTATAATTAAATACCTCTGAACCTATTAGCTTAAAAATAACTAAAAAATCTGTTTCTTTAAACAGAACGCATTGCTTTTGAATGAATGATTACTGAATGGAAAAATTAATGCAAATCCAGCATACTGTAGCTTAACATAAAGGAAATACCAAAACAACAACAACAACACAATAAGATGCTAGTATCTTCTCTTCTATTATTTGTTTCTGACATGTCTGCATTGCCCAATTAACTCCTATATTTATATTTAGAATGAACAAAATGTATAACATCTAAATATCTAAATGAGAAAGAAAGGAAAAAACCATCCAGTGACTAATGCTCAGAGATAGCATTCATTTATTCATTATTGAAATTAACCTGCTTTCTAGCAAAAGATTTGAGTGGGATAAAATAAATTATACAGAGAAATATCTGAGGGGAAAAATGCTAAGACCCCAAAGGTTGAATGAATAGCTAGATTCATATTTATTTGACAATTAATTTGACAGTTTAGGCTGTAGGTAAAGAGTGGTTATAATTAGGGCCCACTGACACACACAAAAAATCACCTCAGAGACGATGGTGATGATGGTGATGGTGATATAGCCATCATGATTAAAATTGTGGCTTTATCTCACATAAATTAGACAGATTCTCTTTAAAGCCATGTAATCTAGTTAAATCCATGTATGTAAGGGACATTAATTTTCCCTACAATAACTATATGCTGTATTCAGTTCATGCTACAACTTAATTTTGATTTATCACTTCACTAACAAGCTCAATTGAACTAATTTGAATTTATTACTAATAAATAAGCTAAAAAACAGTAAACAGGAATAATCTTTTCACAATGCTGACACTTTAATTTACTCATTCACCACAATTTGAGGAGTTATTTTGGTTCTTTGCTGCCAGTTTATAGTCCATTGGTGGTTACATACAGTACAGTGAGAATAGTCACTGTATATGGACTATGCTATCTCATCTAGAACTAGAGAATAGTCCTAGATGAGTTGAGCGGCTTACAAATCAATTAAATAAATAAATAAATAAAAATATGTATTTATTTTGCTCTGATGTTCACCACTTTCTTAGTACACTGGAATACATTTAGCCAATGTAGAAAGATCATTATGATGTTACTTACCATTCCTTTTTTATTTTTTTTACTTTTAACAATTGGGATCATTGTAAATCTGGCAACCTCTTTGCTCAACTGTAATTCCAGCTAATTTTAGAAACTAGCTAAAAAGTACAGTAAAAAAGGAAAGGTTCTGTTAAGGTCTCACTGCATACACTTGCCCACTGCGAGAATTGTGTTTTCTTACCCACCGTTTCCTCTTTTCATGAGCTACATAATCTTCAAACCACCTGTTCTCAGCAGTGCTAAATTGATAGAGAAGCCTGCTACAGTATTGCCTTAATCAATTTTTTTTAAATCCAAATATTCAATCTCTACAGGGGTCTCCAACCTTTGCAACTTTAAGTCTGAAGGACTTCAGCTCCCAGACTTCTCCAGCCAGCAACCTGGCTGGAGAACTCTGGGAGCTGAAGTCCTTCAGACTTAAAGTTGCAAAGGTTGGAGACCCCTGCTCTATCAGATCACCATTCCCTATATATTTATTGATATTATTCAAACTCTAAAATGTTTCTGAGTCAGAGCTCACCTTGAATAAGACAAGCTTATTAATTCTGCTACTGTTTCTATCATTGTTGGTTTTTATTATTGTTGGGAATCAGGCTTGTGTTTTAAGATGGGCTGAAATATTGAATGAACGAATGAATGACTGAATGACTGAATGAATGAATAGCCTGCTTCTTCAAAAAGCCTGGCTGATAACCTACTTTTTAATATCACTTTCTACAAATTTACATGGAACAAAGATTAAATTATCTAGCCTGTAATTTCCTGGATTCTCTTTCCCTACCACAAAATATTATATTGGTTTAATCCTGCTTTTTTCTAAAATGCATTATTATTAATAATGCTCCAATATTACATTTGACTATCAGATGCATTCTACTGGAATGAGGTGATTTGTCAATTTTTAATTTGTCAAGAAGACATACAGCATAACTTTCTGTCTTTTATTGTTTGCTCCAGACCTGCTCTTTTCTTTTCTCCTGCATTCTGAAAACAGGCACTTTCATTTACATTTTTAAATGAGAATCTGCTCTAGTATCTCCACACGAATGGCCAGAATCTGAAACCTTTTGGTAGTACAATAATGGTCAAGGTCAGAGGTCGGTTCCTACCAGTTTCGCCGAACTGGTAATGGTTTGCTGGTCTGAGTCACCGGAACCAGCAACAACCCAGTTTCAAAATACTCCCATGTGACACCTCTCCTGCGCGAGCTGCACTGGCTGCCGGTAGCCTTCCGGGTGCGTTTTAAGGTTTTAGTGACCATCTTTAAAGCACTCTATGGCAGTGGGCCTAGTTACCTGCAGGACCGCCTACTACCACATACCTCCACTTGACCTGTCCGCTCCCACAGGGAGGGCCTCCTTAGGGTGCCGTCTGCTGGACAATGCCGGCTGGCGGCGCCCAGGGGAAGAGCCTTCTCTGTGGCAGGCCCCGCCCTCTGGAATGACCTTCCCCCAGACCTCCATACTATCACCGACCTTCGCCTCTTCCGCCGGACTCTAAAAACATACTTCTTCCATATGGCCGGCCTGGCATAGCTGCTACAATCATGTTATTTTAGAGTTGGGTTTTAAATTAATTGCCTCCTTTTTTAGCACAGGTTAAATTATTTAACTGTAGTTTTAATTTTTGCAGTATTTGTATTGTTTGTATTTGTGGATTTTAAGTCCCTGTGCGCCGCCCTGAGGCCCTTTTGGGAAGATAGGGCGGGATAGAAATCTAATAAAAGTGAAAGTGAAAACCCAGGCCTGACAAGCCTCCAAACTGGTCCTCCGATGGGTGCGGCATGTCCCCCCCCTTTTTTTTTAATGTTCTGCGCATGCACAGTCCTATTTATGGGCAACTGTGCCTGTGTGCAGAGCACACAAAATTGTACACACACCAAACCAGCAGTAATGCCTGCAGCAACCCACTCCTGCTCAAGGTATCAGGGTAGAAACTGGGAGACCAACTTTGGCACCAGCCTGATGGGCACTCTTGGGCCAGTATCTCTCCCTCTCAGTCCTAGGAAGAAGAATATCAATCAGAATAGACCTGGAAGAGACCTTGGAGGTCTTCTAGTCCAACCCCCTGCTCAAGCAGGAGACCCTATACCATTTCAGACAAGTGATCAAAACCCTCCAGTGATGAAGCACCTAGAACTTCTGAAGGGAAGTTAATTATCCTCACTCTTAGGAAATTTCTCCTTAGTTCCAGATTGCTTCTCTCCTTGATTACTTTTCTATGTAGTGTTTCTAGCTGTACCTACAGCTGCTTTGGTAACTAAGTTGACCCCATCTTCTTTGTGGCAACCTTTCAAAAACTGGAATACTGCTATCATGTCATCCCCCCCCCCCCATGTCCTTTTTTCTAGACTAGCCATACCCAATTCTGCAACTGTTCTTCATATGTTTTCGTCTGCAGGCATCTAATCATCTTAATTGTTCTTCTTTGTACCTTTTTCAAAGTCTCAACATCTTTTTGTGTAAAGTGGTGAGCAAAACTGGATGCAGTATTCCAGCTGTGGCCTTACTAAGGCTTTACAAAGTGGTACTAATACTTCACGTGATTTTGATTCTATGCTTCTGTTTATATAACCAAGGCTTTGCCAAGAAAACTGCCAGGAATTGTCCAGACAGTTGCCAAGAATCAACACTGACTGGAAGGTACGAAAAAGAAAAAAGAAAATTAAATGGAAGAGATTGTAGGGGAAAACCTAGGCAGATTTCCCTTAAATAGTTTAGGCCTTCTTGTCTGTCCCTTGTCCTATTCCTCTAGCAATGTAGGCATTTCTCCTTTTCAAAGTAGGCATTCAGAAGAAAAGAAAGATACTGTAATCTTTGAACTTTAAGATCAAATTAACGTAAGTTCCAGGAATGTGAACAGAGCATGTGGTGATATAATTAGATGGTGGATATGAGAATTGGTTTGGATTTAATTTACACAATGAAATGAACTCTGCCCCATATTTTTGACAGTTTTCTGATGTACCGTTTCAAAGCCGAAGAGCCAGCGCTGTCTGAAGATGTCTCCGTGGTAATGTGGCCGGCGTGACTAAATGCCGAAGGTGCATGGAACGTTGTTACCTTCCCACCAAAGCTGTTTCCTATTTTTCTACTTGCATTTTTATATGCTTTCAAACTGCTTGGTTGACAGAAGTTGGGACAAGTAACAGGAGTTCACTCTATTATGTGGCACTAGGGATTCAAACTGCCGAACAACCAACCTTTCAATCGAGAAGCTCAGTGTCTTAGCCACTGAGCCACCACATAATGGTAGGTCAACATAATAAAGTTAATACAAGACCACAGGCATGCTTAATCAAACATTAGCAATAATACAATATACTTATACCATTCCCTACCAGGATTATATTTCCAAATCTGTAAATGCTTTACTATACTTTGAAGACTGGTTTCAACTAATGTCTGATGATCAGTGATGAGATAAACTCTCTTCCGTACAGATACTGGTTGAAATATTTAACTCTCCAAATTAAGCTCAGCATTTCCCCCCCCCCCCAATGTAGCTTTAAGTGAGCATGATAAAAAAAAATAAGCTATTACGAATTCACTACCAGCTTTCATGGTGCATGATACCGAGTCCATATTGCGATGCTTCACAAGCCAATTTCACAGGAGGTAAGTGTGGGTTTTAATATTTGAGTGTTTGAAGTCATAATTTTGTTCACACTCTTGTTCCTACTGTAGTTCCTACTGTAGTGACATGTTTAAGGAATGTCTCATGGTAGCTAAATTTGGCCGTGCATCTTATATAATTATTAACAAACCCTAAAAAGGATTGTAGTTGCGACATATCTTGTAACCTTGGGGCATTCATGACTGCTTCTATTTTTTCTCTGCATATTTGCGTAGGCTTGGTGATTCAATGGTATGACAACAATGGGTAAATACTAGGTTGAAAAAACTCACAGATACTGCACATCCAGAAAAAGCATCTAAAGCATTATGAAAGGTGCCCTGCTGAGGCAGACTCCATTTCTTCTTCCACAAAACAAAAGGCAACCTAAAATCACCACAAACAATCCTCATGAATAACATGAAGCACATTTGCAAAGGCTTCAGCGTCTTGTAATTTCTGTTACCTCCCTCCCTTTTAAACATTTTCTCTTTTGAAGTCAATTGAGTTTCCTCTGAATGTTGTGGGCAATTTCCCATTTATGCACATATTCAGCTGCAGAGAACTATAGATGCAATTTGCAAATGGCATCACAGCATTTTTCCTAACCAGGACCTGAATTTCACTTTTATCTAAGGTGATCTCATCTCTGGTAATTTACTTCTCTTACAGGAAATCTCAGGCGACATTTATCCATCCACTCTCAAGAAATACCCTGGCAGAGAGTATATTTATTGCTGATCAAGACTGACGTATTTTTCCAGGCTGCTTCTATTTATTCTATTTGTGCATTTATGATTGACGAATAATCTTTTGTTCTTTGCACTACTAATTGGGTAAAGCTGTCAGCCCTTTAAGGTAGACCACATCAGAAAATAGACTCCACCACCTCTCCTAGAACTTATTTTTTTCATTTTCATAACAAATAACCACATGTATACTGTTACATAATGAACATTATTGTATATTATTAGATATTTACATCAATCCCCCAAGAACAATTTTTGGCTCTTCTGCTCTCCGTACACCATATTTGTACCCTGTCCATCTTCTCCCTCTCTCCTCCTCCTTCCTCCTTTCTTTCTTCCCTCTGTCATCCTTCTCTACTCCCCCTTCTTCTTTCCTTCTCCTCTCTCTACTTTCCATTCCTTCTTTCTCCTCTCCCCCCCTGCCATCTCTCCTAACCCTCTTTTCTTCCCTTTACCTCTCTCCTCTCTTCCACACTCTTCATCTCATTTACTTGGTGTATTTCAGCCTCTGAGCAAGCTAGACCTTTATTAAAGGGTATAATAACAGAATCTTGAAAGCCTGACAAAGGTTATGTCTCCCTCTTCTCATCCCAAAGACAATCAAACCAGGGAAATCTTGGTTCTTTCTTACTCCCTGCTACCTTCTAGGATTAAGCTGGCTTTTACATAATAGTTGTTGAAGAGTCTTCTATGCCAGGGGTGTCAAACTGAAGCCTGGGAACCAGATCGGGCCCACGGCGTGCTTAGATCTGGCCCACGGGGCCGCCCCGGAAACAGCAGACTGACCCGCAGTGCTCCTGCCAGAGAAAATGGAGCTCAGAAGCCTGCTTTCTGTGGCAGAGCACTCGGGCCACCTCTAACACAATGATGTGAAGCTGGCCATGCCCACTCTGCCCCCCAAGGTCAAATACAACCCTGATGCAGCCCCGAATGAAATTGAGTTTGATGTCCCTGTTCTAGGTCATCTCCACATTCTTCCATAAAAGCAGGAAACAAATTGTTTCTGGTCCATGATTTGATTGCAGTTTTATTTTTATACAAATTAATAACCAATAGAGAAGCGGATGAATGAGATCTTACATGGAGGGTAAAATGGAGCTGATTTGACATGGATCACATGAGGAAATGTGTTATATAGGCTTAGCTGCAGTGGTTAAAAAAGTAAATGCACAAATTCCTTCCAAAATTCAGAAGATAGGAAGCAAATTTTTGCTCCACCAATGTGCTTCATCTAAATTCACCCACATTTCATCACTAAAGTAGTCTTTGAGGTCCAGCATTCATTTAGCAACTATTCAAAGTTACAAAGCTCTAAAAAAAAGTGACTTAGAACCAGTCCTGACATTTATGACCCTTGTAGCATCCCCACGGTCATCAAAACTTGGTCTCTTGGTAATAGGAATGTATTTACAACCATTGTGGTGTCCTGGGGTCATTTGATTGCCATTTGCAAGCTTCCCAGCTGGTTACCAGCCAGCAAAATCAAAAGAAGACTGGACTCATTTAACAGTTGCAATGATTTGCTTAACCACTATGCCCAAAAATGTTGTAAATGTTGTGTGGCTCACCTAACAATTGCCTTGCTTAGCAACAGAAATTTTAGTTTACAGCTGTAAGTTGAGGACTACCTGTAGTCCATCATCGTGGCTCTCATTATCCCCCAAAAAGGCAAGTGCAGTCTTTGGATTTTAAAATGTTGCCTGCTGTCAGTATAGAAAAATATTTATATTTACATTATAAAACAAAAATAGAAGACTGTTGGCTTGATTTCATTCCTCAATTTATTATCTCCTTCCTTTCTCTCTTTTATCTACTTGCGTTCAATTTAGAAGCATTCCTCAGAGTGGGAACCTCCATTTACTTGGGTTACTTAATCAAAGATCCTGCGCAGCGGTAGTTAAATATTTATGGTAATATGTTATATTTGGCTCCTGACCAATTCCTAAGTTCCAGAACCAGTGTTTTGCAGAATTAGTATGCATTCGTGTGGTACTTTCACAGATAGAAATGCTTACATAGTGACAATCTTATTTTTCTACAAAATCTAATTTATGAAAAGATTCTGAATGAAAAGGATTAAAATCAGAACCTCTTTTGGAAGGATTTTCCACAGGACAAAGCACACAGAATGCTCTTACCTTCCCACCAAAGTGGTCCCTATTTTTCTACTTGCATTTTTACATGCTTTCGAACAGCTAGGTTGGTAGAAGCTGGAACAAATAATGGGAGCTCACTCCGTTACGCAGCGCTAGGGATTCAAACCGCTGAACTGCCGACCTGCTGACCTTCTGATCGACAAGCTCAAATCACAGCCCAAAATACTGAAAATTTAGCTCCTAGAGCCTACTAATCTCTCACAGCAATTCTACTGTACTTGTGTTTTAATACGGTACAGTTAAAAAGTTAAAAAGGCAGAAATTCATTTTGTGTTTCACATATGCAAACATCACAACGTATATCACCAGCTTTCTTCTTTCTGCTTCAAAAAGCCAGATCCCCAAACCCACACAGTTTAGATTAGAGAAGGTGACTTCAGCCCACTACCCCTGCCACTCGATATCTTATCAAGATTTTAAGTAGGAGGCTAATATGTCGTGAAAGCAAGCTGTCAAGAAGAAAGTGAAATCCTCTGGTACAGCTTTTGGGATCTGAAACGCAGAGAGAAGGGAGAACCCAAGAAGTGACAGGCTTTTGAGGACATGATCTCTGAAGAAATGTATCCTTATTGACTTTTTCCCCTCGTACGATTTTTGGCCTTCCTCAGCTCTGGTGAAATACGTGGAGATTAATTGTAGATTAATTTGACCCCCTGTGCATAAAGGAATGTGAGATCATTTCAGGAAAGCTAAACAGCTTTTGTCTTGGAAAGCCTAGGCCTTCTTTTTCTAATCCACTTTTGTTGCGGTTGTTGTTTCAACAAAATGCGTGCCTTGTACCTTATAACAGCTTTGGGCATTTGTCTATAGTGTACAGAGAATGCTTCTCAAAAGACAAGTTAATTTTTCCCCCTGAACTAGAAACTCAGTTTGGAGCCCAATTGGCACATGCGTTTGTTTTACATTCAATGTTTGCTTGGCATAATTGCCAGTCCCTGGCAGCTACTACTGTGCCTGTCTTTGTCTCCCATGACTGTGGGTTCCAGCACTGAAGCCAACACCTGTGGCTGCATAAAAGGCTAAGTACAGCAGCTGCCGGACTCAGATGTCCACAGAGAAATAAAATTCTAAAGCATACGAGTGTGGATGTGTAGCTGGCTTCCTCCTTTCA
The DNA here is from genome assembly GCA_039707465.1 of Rhabdophis nuchalis. Classification (NCBI taxonomy): domain Eukaryota; kingdom Metazoa; phylum Chordata; class Lepidosauria; order Squamata; family Natricidae; genus Rhabdophis; species Rhabdophis nuchalis. The sequence continues at coordinate 49,196,725 of CM077649.1, forward strand.
CACTTTTCAAAGCTTCCTCAGATGCCTGAAACGCAGGATCCTCATTTATCAACTGTCTGTCAACCAGTGTGACTGACCTGAGGTTTAGGGGTGGCCTTGAATACCCTCCTTTAACTAGTGCTGCCTTAAGTGATGCCAATCAGATAACTCTGAAGTACTGGTAACTTCCCGGAAATGGGTGGCTTTGAGAGATATCCTACTGTGCAGTCCCAAAGGAGCTTTTTCCAAGTCTTTCTTTCTTTCTTTCTTTCTTTCTTTCTTTCTTTCTTTCTTTCTTTCTTTCTTTCTTTCTTTCTTTTCCTTTTTTTGTCTTTCTTTCTTTCTTTCTTCTTTCCTTTGAAATCATTTTGCTTTTCATTCAAGAAGCTTCCTCAGTTTTTGATAAGGAGTGAACCATTTTCAAAGGAAACAATTTTCTTTCTTTCTTTCATTCTCTTTCTTTCTTCTTTCCTTTGAAATCATTTTGCTTTTCATTCAAAAAGTTTCTTCAGTTTTTAATAAGGAGTGAACCATTTTTTAAAGAATACCATTTTCTTTTTTTCTTTCTCTTTCTTTCTTTCTTTCTTTCTTTCTTTCTTTCTTTCTTTCTTTCTTTCTTTTTTCCCTTCCTTCCTTTGAAATCATTTTGCTTTTCTTTCAAGAAGCTTCTTCAGTTTTTGATAAGTAGCGAAACATTTTCAACGGGGAAAAGATCAAGAAAATCCAGTTGCTTTTTGAAAAAAGCATCTTTGGGTCAACAATGACCTGGATGATTGAGAATCTCCATAGACATTCTAGTATACTATAAGATGATGAGTTTTGCTCTACTCCAGCATCACTAGGGAGGTATATCTGAGATACTGGTTTGGCAGCAATGTTTGGTTGTGTATTCCAAGACACTTTCTTATTGAGCTTAAATTTACAATGAAAAGCATACACCAGTAAGATGTGTGAAAGCTGCTGTTTTATATGAACAAAATGCTGAATGCATATCAGTAAATGCTGATATGCAATTTCCATAAAGCAGTGTTGAATACCTATTACCTCCTTCATGCAGATCGGTATCGTACTCGCATTAAAAAGTACAGACAGCAGTGTAGCCCTGAACTGCTTCTGTTTATCTCATGCATAATTTGGTGCAATGTGCAGAGCAGGAGAACAAAACTTTTGCCTAAAATCAAATCTTATCAGCTACAAACCCTGCTGATCAGTCAGGAAATGTATCTGTAACAGCAATAATCTTATTTTAACTTCAAAATCATAAAATAGCAGGAGCAATAGCACTTAGACTTCTATATACTGCCCCATAGTGCTTTATATACTCTCTGAGCAGTTTACAAATGTCAGTATATTGGCCTCAGAAGGATGGAAGGCTGAGTCAACCTTGAGCTCTGTTAGGATCGAACTCCAGACTGCGGGCAGAGTTAGCCTGCAATACAGCCACCCAACCACTGCACCACCAGGGCTTAAATACATTCAATCCAAATAAAGGCAAAAATACTTTATCTTTGCTATATTTCTGATCTTAGCATCCAAAATAAATTTAGTAGGATTCATTACACATAAAATTCACATGTAACTTTAAAAACAGCTAATGTGACTGAATTGCATATCTTTGTTTCTAAATACTGTAAACGTGGCATGCTTATCTGGGGTGAGAGAGTCTCAGCAATTGACAGGCAATTAAATAGACCGAAAACTAAGTGCTGAATGCAATGGGTATGGAGAACTTCAAGAATTCTAGAGTTAGTTAAAGTCTAGGAAGTTGAAAAACATTGCAATGTTCTAATACCAAGAAAATTAGTAGTGATAACAATGTACAGGTTATCCTTGATTTACGATCGGTTGCAACCATTTGAATTACAAAGGACCTACCTGAGGGTACTTGTGACCCAGATTCAAAGTTCTGATGGTCACCCCATGCAGTCACATCACCACACTTTGGGCACTCAGCAACTGGCCTGCATTTATAGCTGTTTGCAGCATTCTGTAGTCACATGACTATGTTGAACAATGTTACTGCAAAAACCTGTTATTTACTTCCAGTTGTCAGCAAAACCAGCCCATAAGGAACCATAGGCTCACTTAACAATCACACAAAAACAGGTTGTAAAACCATCATGAGTGGGCAGACAAATGATGGGCCAACAAAACTTATATTTTAACTTGAGGACTACCCGGAATTTATTAAATAAGTATTCTATACTTATACACTCAAATTTCAGTTTAAAAATCAAGAAGAAAGCCGACTGTTTTGGTTTAAATGAAATTTAAACACATTTAGTTGACAACTGAGAAAGTGATTTTTGGGTAGTGATTTGTGGGTGCTTTACAGTCTAAGGCACAGGTGTCAAAGTCAATCATGTCACGTGACCTATCGTAACGGGCTTTATCTCTGTGGAGCCGAAGTGGGCATGGCCTGTGCATGATGCATCCGGCCCGCGGGTCACCAGTTTGACACCCCTGGTCTAAGGGTAAAGAGAGCCTACTATAACAATTGCTTCATGAAGTTATAGTTAAGTAGCTAGTTAGAGAGGCACATCATGGCAAAGCAGCTGTTTCAAGTTATCTTCAATATTATATCCACAAAATACAACCTCAGCTTTTTAACACCATGACTAGTACTTATTACTACTAATATCTGCTGCAGAGGATTGAGGGATTAATTTGAGCTATTTTTTAAAAAAGAGGTTTAGGAAAGTGAGAAAAGAGGAAAAGAGGATGCTAGTGGAAAAATGTTGTTTTGCCACACACTTATGTCAGAGAAAGGTTATTTCATCAAATACATTTGGTGTCATTTTGATCCTTGGCAAGAAAGATTGTGATATCAAATGGTTAACCAGTTAATTAGCAAGATTTTTCATTTTGTTCATGCTGTAGCAACCATTCTGGATTTTTTCATATGAATAATATAAAAGTTGTATCAGTCGCCATCTCAAAAATTTATTCATAATATTCCAGGTTTTTTTGTATAGTTTCTTGAGGAATAGTATACAAAACATATTTCAGGCAAGAAAATTCTAAAACTGCCTGTGGTATGCTGTCACATATTTCAAAATGGTGAGCCTATAATTTATCTTTGGAATTTAGAAGAGAAAGCGGGAATTTGTATTTTTTTAAAGAACACTATCACTGTTTATTTATTTTTTCTGTCTTATTTACTATATTCTGCTCATCCAAAACAAATTGCAAAGCAGAAACAAGTGAAACCCTTAACAAAATGCTCCAAAGTTTTTTTTGTCGGAGTATTTTAAAAGCACAAAAAGAACAAGCAGGACTAGGCACAAATAAAATAGTACAAGGTAAGGACTATTTTCATATAGAGCTGCACAAAATTACCAATACAATAAATCATAGAAGGAAAGATTACAAATTAAACGAAATAATTTGATTAAGAAAGAGAATGTGCATGGGCCCATTTTTGTAGCAATGCAGCAGAAATAAACTCAAATATTTCTGACATATCTCCTATGCTACATATGGTGCAATTCAGTCCAGCTATTTTATACCTTTTCGTGATTGAATTTCCCTGCTTGAAAACAGTCCTAAAATGGTTGAGGAGAATTAATCTTCAATGTCACATGTTTTCAATATCCAATCACCAAGAATATAATACGATAAGGTACAATGTGTTTTTTTTAAAAAGAACACATTAAAACACTCCATTTTATCTTGAAACTCTATTTTTCTAATATTTTTCTGACTTTTCATCATCAAAAAATTTAAACCTTTGAAACGCTTAGAGTCCATTGACTGAAGCAGTTTACACATTCATAAATAAATAAATAAAGTCCGCCTCAAAATGGAAAAAAATTAAATCACTTTTGATTTCTAGGACAATTCTAGCACCCAAACAAATTTGCTTCAGGACTATTATCTATATTCCAGAAAAACGTAACAGTTACCCTTTAGTTGAGGAACAGTTTTAGTGGATGAACAGTGGACAGTGAGATGGGCAGCATATAAATTTAATAAATAATAAATATGAAAGAAAAACTCTCTTGTGGTCTCTTCTTTGTAAGGCACATAATCAAGGACAGGAATTGAGTTCAGAGCACTAGACGTTGATTAGGTACATGCTACCTACAGTGTACATAAGAATTTGATCTACTAATGATCAAACCCAACTGATTCTAGATAAGAGTCAGTGAAATGCATGTGAGCTGGACATGGGCCTCTTGTGGTAGCATAGTGATTCCAGACTGATGACATATTTGATCCCCACACTTTGGCTTAGCCTCCTCATCTCCTACACACATGGCTAACATCTCTCCGTGGATGAGTGTTATGAAGGAGAACATTACTTACCTCTATCCGTGTCATAAAGGAAGACAAAGCGATTCCATTTATAATGGCCCAGCAAACTTAGCAACGCTCCTTGTAAGGAAGGCCTCAGTTGCAGCACAAACTGGCTTTCCCCCTCTGTGGGGAAACTGGGTGTGATGAGGGAGATGTGCAAGGCGCTGCAGAATGAGGTCAAGGTGTGTACTGATCTTTTGTCGTACAGTCCAAAAATAGCAAAAACTCCTCGTGAGTACTGGGAGCAGACTGAAAGGAAACATAAAACACATAATTAAAACAACATAACAACAATATGCAACATCTATGGTTCCAATCTAAACTTTAAGGATATGGATTCTGTCTTGCTGATGATGTCTAGATTTAGATCTAGATCCAGACTAAATGGAAAATGATCCTTTCCTGTGCCTTGGTCACACGGCAATATGGAAAGTTGTAGCTTCATGAAGATACACATTACACATTAAGAATCAAAATAAATTCTTATTATATACTTTAACTAATTATTTGGTTTGCTTTCTGTGAATAATTACAGAAAGTAGTCTTCGATTCAGGAAAAACACTTCAGATGATAGCTGAAATTTATAATGCATTTTATGTCAAATTAATAGTAAAATTAAATTAGCCGTAAATTAGCTTTAGTGAAGAAATTCTATTTTTTTACAATTAACTTGCACATCATAGCACAATTTGCAAATCATCCTCTAATTACCGAAGTTCTACAATAAGATTTTAAGATATCTTGACTTGAAATATAGAAGAATATGAAAAGCAGAACTCCAAAGAATCCAACAATTATAATAATTTATAATTATTATAATAATATAATATAATATAATATAATATAATAAATATAATGTAATGTAATGTAATGTAATGTAATGTAATGTAATAATATAATATAATATAATATAATATAATATAATATAATATAATATAATATAATTAATATAATATAATATAATATAATATAATAATATAATATAATAATATAATATAAAGTTTCTTTATGAAGTTCATGTTCATTCCATTCCCAAGAAAACCTGGTAAATTTCATTGTATAGTATAGTACAGCCTTTATTGTCATTGTACACCATGTAGTCAATGAAATTGGTTATTAACAAAACCAGCTCTGATGTTTTAATATTTTTCTTCACATTTCATATATTAAAGTAGCACCAACAGGAAAACATGTTTAACAACTTTTTCACAAATTCAGAAGATAAGGAATTCTAGCACCTTCTGGAAATTTAAGGTGCTGCACCACTTGTCTATGAATTTGGATAACTATAATAAAAATGAGCAGCAAACAAGTAGGTAAAGATAGATAATAACCATCACAACACAAGTCCTGTAGTCACATTATCTCTGTTGGCACCTAACAGGTCCTGCAAGATTGTTTTAATGACATCACCGTTTGTATGTCTAAAATATTCATAGATCCATGGCACCCTATAAAGTAAAATGGTGGGTGGCTGAAACTCCATACAGGTAGTTCTCGACTTACGACAGTTTATTTAGTGACAGTTCACTGTTACAACAGCTCTGGAAAAAGCGACTTATTACCGTTTTTCACCCTTACAACGTTGTAGCATCCCTATGGTCACATGATCAAAATTCAGACCCTTGATAACCTACTCGTATTTATGATGATTGCAGTGTCCTGTGGTCATGTGATTAGCTTTTGCAAACAAGCAATGTCAATTAGGGAATCCAAATTCACTTACTAACTTAACAAATGCAACGATTCACTTAACTGTGGCAAATAAGTCGTAAAATGGGGCAAACTCATTGGACAAAAGTTTCACTTAGCAACATAAATTTTTGGCTGCAATTGTGGCTCGCAATTCGAGGACTACCTGTCTATTTTTCTTCGTCTACTAGGGCAAAAAACAAACATTTCAAAACAGACAGTATTTCAAGAAGGTGATAAAAGTAACCAGAAGCTTTGTGCAAGAAGAGAAAATGACCAGAAGATTATTTCTGATTCCTACCACCCTCAAAAAAAAATAATCCGATGGATATTTTCTGCCACCATTTTTTTTTCTTTTCCATAACCAAAGTTACAGGGTTATAAAGAAAGAAAATATATTCCCTTTTCTACCATATCGTAACAATTTAAACAGAACTACAAAAACACACAGTAAACCCTTTCCTACCATTTAGATATATTTTTTTTTGTATTTGAACCCCATTATCTTTTTTATTGTGTTTTTATATGCAAATACACAGAACGAAAAAAGAGGAGAAAAATCCCTAAACACAGTAACAAACAGGAAAAAAGTGAAATTAAAAACAGCGCTAACAAGGATACATTTACGCTTAAAAAATAATTCAGCCCAATTTTCATACACATCATCAAACCTTGATTATACTGAGTAATCTGTTTTGATAAATTCATAAATTCTACATTTTGGGATTATAATTCAAGGGTTTTATATTGGCATCATAATAATATTAATACATTTATGGATATTAAATGATAAATGGGACAAGAGTGGAGCAAATAAGTATATCTTAATTTATTTAACATTTCAACATAGTGAAATTGACAACCAACCTTTTAAAAACATTCTCTGGTGAGTCCCTCTACCCCCAAAAAGCAAGAAAACCTTTTGTCCAATTAATCTCATCTCACTTAATATTCTTTCAGTTACTCAGCCATTGATTTATTAATGTAAGATATTTCATATCTTCCTTCAAGGGAGCTTGCAAATAATATCTACCCCTGTGATACTGGTGAATTATTTATTTAAAGAGAAAAAACACACTGTACCACATAAAAAGCTATTATTACAATCACCAAGATGATCACTACAGATTTAATTTTTCTAAATATGCATCCACGATGCCAGTTAATTCCCAAATATTTTCAGATTTTCTGGCAACCTTCAGAAAGCCAGATTGTGCAGAATATGGTAATCAACGATGTTCTTGTCTATACTCTATGTGGCTGTCAATATTTTTGCATCCACATTTAATCAGAAACTAGATGATCAGCAAAAAGAATGTTTAATAGTCTTCTAACCACACTAAGGCAAATTCTTTATTTTAGTGATCTATTCTGGAAAGACCTAGACCTTCTAGGGCAGTGATGGCTAACCTTTGTGTTGTTGGGTGCCAAAAATGTTAGGGCCCTCGCATGGTAGCATGCATGTGTGCCGGCACCCATAATGCAAAGCATCCCCCACGTGTGCATGCGTGCACAACCCCCCCTTCATGTGCACTGCACTACTCGCCTTGGTATTTCTTTGGGGGGGGGGCATTTTTGTCCTCCCCTGGCTCCAGGAAAGCCAGCCTGGGGAGGGTGAAAAACAGGTCCAACAGGCCAACCAAAAGTTTTGTTGACCTGTTCGGCCCATTTTTCACTCTTCCCAGGCTCCAGAGTCTTTCCTAAAACCTGGGGAGGGCAAAAACAGCCTCCCACGGTGTTCTGGAAGGCTGAAAATCAGTTGGCTGGTGTGCGCATGTGTGCTGGAGCTGACAGCTCGTGTGCCAGCAGATATGGCTCCGCGTGCCACCTGTGGCACCCATGCCATAGGTTCGCCATCATGGTTCTAGGGCAAAGGGTGTCAAAGTCAAGGCCCCTGGGGTGCTTAGATCTGGCCCATGGGGCCACCATGGAAACAGCAAAGGAGTGGCCTGCAGCGCCTCTGCTAGCAAAAACGGAGCTCATGAGCCCCTTGTGAGTTTTACTTTTCTGGCAGAGAATTGCAGGAGGCCATCGCAGCCCAAAACGGAGCTCAGGAGCTGGCAGAGCGCTCCAATCACCACAGGCGTCACCAACAATTCACATCAAGCTGGCCATGCCCACACCGGCCATGCCCGCTCAGCCCCCCCCCCCAAGGTCAAACGCAACCCTGATGCAGCCTTCAATGAAATCAAGTTTGACACCCTTGTTCTAAGATTTCTTAATAAATTCCTGAGGCACAAATGACAGAAATATCAGTCTAAAACAAAGTCACAGTTTATCAAGATACATGAAAACAATGAAGGATGGGTATCAAACTGAAAGAAAAAAGACTAGAACTTAAGGAGTAAATGAATTTGTCAATAAACATTACAGCTCAGAATAAAATAATATATAGATTGAGGTATACGCTGAGGTGTCCTCTGTACCTGGAATTTTTGTCAGACTGAGGAAGCATGCATCACAATATCACAGTGCAAACTCCATACACCCTGTGGGTAATGTTGTTGAGCTTACAAAACGGGCAGTGTTGGCATGACAATACACATTTCATCATTGCTCACCCCAATTAAATAGGAAATTTGGCAAGGATTGAAAACATATAAAACTAAAACCAAAACATCTCATTTATTGCTATATATAGAAATCTACCAGTATGTGCATTAGATTCCTTTCTAACTCTTAGAAAACCTCATGCCACAAATGAAGGCAAGTTTAAGATTCGTTTGGTGTCTGTGTGCGTTCTCCATATCCACTGGCTTCTCAAAACAAACAGACAAACAAAAAAAACCCTTGGAAAATGTTTTCTTCCCAATAACCTCAGGAGAAAGAAAATCAGTTAACTTCAGAATTAGTTTACAGGTGGGTTATGGAAAAGGTGCTAATCTAACAGAGGTCTCTAGGGGCTTGCATTTCTAGACAGGCCCTTTTCAGCAATCATCCAGTTTGTTTCCTGGCAAGTGAATATATTCATCATGACAACCATTTGGAAAGAAAGCTAACAATATGCTCCCAAAATTTTAAAATGTGCTCACATGTGAAAATGTTGCTTTCTTGGCGTTATATAATAAGTTCACAGACAAAGAGAAAACAATTCAAATGTCTATTTTCATATAATGGTGACTGAACAGAAGTGGAGTCCCCTATATTCAGGAGACTAGAAGATGGTGAAGTACAGCAATTCCTAGAACATGTTAAATGAGATTTAAATGTAGAAAGATTAAGTATGTTTATAGGCTGATTTCAAAGATGTTTATAGGCTGATTTCTGTCTAAGGAGTGATTTGTATAATGGGCATAACAATGTTATCTATGTCTAGCTCCATAGCTTTCAACAGGACTTCCTCGAAAATAGAGTAAGATTACAGCCTTAATTGTAAAGTAACATACCGCAATGAACAGACATGCACAACAGTGGTGGGTTCCTACTGGTTTGGATCAGTTCGGCCGAACTAGTAGTAGCTTGGTGACCTGGGTCACTGAAACTGGCAACGACTCAGGCCTGCTACGCCCCCAAACCAGTTCTCCCAGCAGCGCCGTAGAGCTAGGGTAGGCGCTGCCATCTTGTTTTTTTGCTTTTGTGCATGCGCAGAGCAATTTTAGTTGTACTGCACATGCGTACACCGCATCCCTGAGCAAACCAGCAGTAGTCTCTGCCGGAACCCACCCCTGATGCACAATAATTTCTAATGCCAGAACTATCTTTTGGACACAGAACTGCACTACATACTGGCCAGACTTTGTGAAGGGATAACTTGCAGATACTTGTACACATAGGCCATGCACAATATATATATACACATCTCATACACATAAACACATATGTCACACACACACAAAACACTTTTACTTATCCCTCCATTATATCCATTTTCTTTTGTTGAAAATCCCTAGTTTTAGGGATAGGGAACACATGTCTTAACAGAATGTATTGGACCACAAAACCCGCTTACAGAAGTTAGGTTTACTAGCATTGGAAGTGCCAAATACCCATCTCTCATAATTGATTGAAATCATCTTGATTTGACTAAGTTACTCCATTTACAAGATTATTGTTGAAAATATATGCCTGTAATTAAGATTACAGGAAATGAGAGATAGCTAAATTCTTACCAAATTTCTGTCTCGGCTTCTTACATAGATTATTTAAGTTTTAAATAAAAAGCGCTTTGAAATAAAAACATGAAAAAAGATGTCACTGTATTCAGATTCCCCCTAACTCTTGTAATATGTTTCTTTTGATAAAACTGGAGTAAAATTAACATATTTCTACACACTATCATTTTCCACAAATTAATACAATAATCTTTTATAAAGCTTAATTGCTTTTTTGTTTTGAATAAAGGAAGAAAGGAGGGGAGGAAATATAAGCTTCCCTGTTTTTTAAAAAAAATATGATTTTTTTATTATCCAATTTTACGCAGTAAGTATTCTTGTCTTTTTCTTTTCCTTCCTTGAAAAGGAAGAAAATAAGCTCATTTATAAAACTAGAACTTTCTCCCCTCAAGAAAGTATTTTTAATTTAAAATGGGAGGACGCCCATAAACATGACAGCCTGTTCTAATGAAAACAGTGTTTTAAACATAGTAGCTCCAAAGAGACTAATCATATATGCTGCTTCTACTTCAAACAAAACATTACTGTATTAATTTTCAACAAGAGAGGACATAATTATCTCAAGCAACATCTACAGGTATTCATTACCATTGTCAGCACATCTTCTAGTAAATCAACTGAATTTAGTAGGGGACAAATCGTCCTTAGAGTAGAAAAGGTGGGTGCTTAATCAGAATGGAAAAGAAAGAGAAAAAATGTTCTGTGTTATTATTAAAAATGGACAAGGGATGGGTTTTTAGCATCCTTTGTGGCATGGAGAAAATGGATAGACAGAAGCTTTTCTCTTGATCGTTCAAACTCAGGGTCATACCATGTTGCTGAATGATAAAAAAATTAATGGTAGATAAAAAAGTATTTCTTCAGACATCACCAAGGTAAGCTGTGGAATTTACTGCAGCAGGATGAATTCAGGGTCACTAATGTGGATGACTTATAAAAATTCACCAAGGACACAAGCGTTAGGTACTGGTGGATATCAATGACTTTCACTATTGGGCAGGCTGTCTTTGAAGGCAATGTATCTTTGATGATGTCAGGGGATTCCCAAAGGTGCTTCTCCTCCCCCCCCCCACCTCCAAGACACACCTGGACTTTGCTGTCTTCCACATTTTGGACAGACAGGACCGCTGGTTTGGAAGAGGGATCAAAGAGGCCATCTATGTCAAAAGTGAACATCCCTCTCTCAACAGGTGGGGACGGGATACGTTATCATGTATCTCCAGTGTATAACACAGTTCCAAAAAAGTTCCACACCCATGGTACAAATAAATCTCCAGGTAGTCTTAATGACTCGATAAAAGAATGCAAATGACCAGCTGTCTGCAAGGAGTATAAATCCTTTCATTCCTCACCATCCAATCAGAGCTGAAGAAGCTTTTTGGATGAGAAGCAGAACATCTTCAAAAAAAACAACAACAACCAGAAAGTCCACCAGATGCCTCTTGGGGGAAAAAAGCATCTTTGGACAACCATGACCTGGATGACTGAGACTTTCCATAGACATGTCAGGGGGAAAACAAGCAGAAGCACTATAGTGCTCATATGACGTCTATGGACATGCTTGACAAGTTGATCTACAGTAGGCACAAGAATATTAACTTACTACCAGATACCATTGGAGAACCATGTCAGGGTCAGGTTATGATGGAGAAAATCTGTCTGCCTGCCTGCCTATCATCCATCCATCCATCCATCCATCCATCCATCCATCCATCCATCCACAACTGATGTTACATCCATCTACAACTGATGTTACATCCATCTACAACTGATGTTACATAATCAATTAGACACATCATCTCCATCCACTAAGATGTTTCTTTAATTGGGGAGAATAGATGAGTGATCATTTGGTGGTATTTCTGTTTTTATGTACCTAAAAGGCTGACGAATGGACTAACCAAAACCCATTCATTCATTATTATGGAAGTGATATTCAGCCAGTTCTGGAGAACCGGTACCAGAAATTTTGAGTAGTTTGAAGAACTGGCAAATAGGCTGGCCCCGCCCCCGCTGCCTCCCAGCCGATCTTTTTGGTTGCCCGGGACAGGAGAATAGAGCTGGAAAGCAGGTTAGTGGGGTGGGGAAGGAATGGGGATTTTGCAGTAACCGTCCCCTGCCACGCCCATCAAGCCACGCTCACAGCATCAGTAGTAAATTTTTTTGAATCCCACCACTGATCCCCATCTGCTGCTTTTTAATCTTCCTGTCTCACACATCCTGTCTTACTCTGTATAAAATTATTCAGAATGATCTATGCTTCATCCTGAAAAATCCTTTTTTAAATCTCAATTCAGCTACCAGCACATTTAAGCACACAACTCACTTTCTTCTCCTTAGTCTCTCTTCTGCAGTGCTAGAATAACAAAAGGCTGGCATGTAAGGCCAGAGATACAGAAAAAATATGTTTGAATAACTATGCATTTTTGAAATGACTGCAATATCCAGTAATTTTAAGCTACTTTCAGTTTATGAAGGTGTATACAAATAAAATAAAAATTAAAGAACACTGAAATCCCAACTCTCTTTGGGTGATCTGCAGTATAGAAATGTAAAACAATAGCAGAAAAGATTGTCCAACTAGAAAAATACAAATCCATACAAACATCATAAGCATCATGCAGGGACTCATCAATCATCTGAGATAAAATAAAAAAACAGTCACTATTATATTATAATTTAAAACAGGGGTCTCCAACCTTTGCAACTTTAAGTCTGAAGGACTTCAGGTCCCAGAATTCTCCAGCCAGCAAAGCTGGCTGGAGAATTCTGGGAGCTGAAGTCCTTCAGACTTAAAGTTGCAAAGGTTGGAGACCCCTGATTTAAAAGATGGGAAGTGAATCAGTGAATCATAGGATCAGCTCCTGTATAGAAGGGGTTGGATTTGATAATTTCTTAGGTTCTTTCCAATAGACTTGAAAAGGACCTAAGAGGTTATCAAATCCAACCCCTTCCACATAGCAGGATTCGCTCCACCATCCCTGATAGATGACTAATCTCTAGTGAAAGAGAAAAAATCACTCAATCTGGTTCCCAATTTGAATGATTGACAGATATCTGTATCCTGAGCAAATTTGATATAGTGGTTAAGGCAGCAGTTAGAAAAAAGGGAGACTGTGACTCTAGTCCTTCCTTAAGCATGAAGTCAGCTGGGTGACCTTGGGCTAATCGCTTTCTCTCGGCCTTAGAAAGATGCAATGGCAAACCATCCATGGTAACAGTTTTATCCAGTCATTTATTGAGATGAGGAGTTATAAAAATAAAATAAATGAATAGATAAATACCACTTCTGCAAAAGCTTGCCAAGAGACTGCAGGGATTGGTCCAAGCAGTCTTCAAGAATTGGATAGGATTAAATGGAAGAAAAAAAATCTGTATCCACTTTCTTGAAGTTTCATCCCATCATTCTAGTCTTAACTTATGCAACCTTCTCCAACGCGACAGCCTTCAGTTTTCTGATGACAACCATCACATTCCCTATCAACTTTCTCTTCTGCAAGTTAAACATACCTAACTTTTAAACTATTCCTCAGGTTTTGGGTTCCAGTCCTTTTATCATTTTGAAGGCCTTGCTCTGGACTTTCTGAGTCATGGTTCAGGGCTAAGAGGTTGATGAAGAGGTTTCAGAAGAACCTATGGAATGTCAAAGCCAGGAATCACCTGATAAAACACAAGAGCAGCTGGAGCAGTCAAATGATTTTGATGATATTAGGCCTCCCAGCCCCTGCATCGAACGTGTACTGAAGAGCAGAGGAATGCCATTATATTAGGCTTCTTGCCAGGCAAGGAAGTAAATCTCTTGGTTGATGACAGTTGGCTGCAACTTAATTTAAGAAGCAGCTCTAACTTATGCTCCCTTTGTCTGATCTCCAGATCTTTTGTGATATCCCTGTTTTGAGAAGAAAAATTGAACCTCTGATCTTTGGAATGACTGACAATCCTGACCCAACTCTCAGACCTTTGGATGGATTTTGGACTATTCTTCTGCATGCTCCTATTTGATAGCAGTCATTCAGGCAATCATTTGAGACTCTGTTTTGATTTGCATACTAAAGTAAGTAAACTGAAAGAAACCATAGCAACTGTGTGTGAGCGGGACGCACTTCAGTTATCAATGTCCTTTTTTAACCTGGGGTGTACAGAACTGAATTCCCTTTGGCTGTGTTTCTGGGGATATTGATGACAGATTAGTAGCCTCTTCAGTACCACAGATTGGCCACTGTGAAGTTTCCAATTTGTTCGATCCGTGTGCACAGCATTTTGAGACATTGGATGCTAAGAATGTATGGAAAGGAGTATGATAGCGCAGCTCCAGGATACAACAGGCAGCTTGTTCTCAAAATAAAATCTGCATATCCTGTCCATTCATAGAGAGAAGGCCTACCGAAAATTCCTTCTCCATGTGATGCTAATGAGATAGGAGTGAGGCTGAAAGCCTTCTCTGTAACTTCATGTAATATTATCTCCCTACCACTCACTCTGAAATATCTGTAGATCTCATCTTGTTGCAATACTATAAACAAGTTAAAAACTGTTTATTCAAAGGTGCTTTTGGTCCCAGCTGACTGACTAGGGGCGCATACCTTGAATTTTAACTGGGGTTTTATATTTGCTATACCATTTTATATTGATTTTTATTATGATTTCCTTTAAGATTTCAAAAGCTTTGTTGAATTTGTATTACTTTCAATCTCTTTCCAGAGTTTTCAAACCCTGGAAGTCTTTAAAAAGATGTTAGATAGCCATTTGTCTGAAATGGTATAAGGTTCCTGCCCACGCAGGGGGTTGGACTAGAAGACCTACAAGGTCCCTTCCAACTCTGCTATTGTATTGTATTGTATTGTATTTTAGGTCTCTTTTCATTTTCTTATATTTTCAGAAGTTATTTGAAAATATCTAATTTTATGTTTTCTTTTTACAGTACCATTGAAAACTTGTCTTTTAATTCACGTTTTATCCCATTATCTCTGTCTTACTGTGATTTTCAGCTAAATTAAATTGTTCCAACAGGCAGTTTCAATTTCATTGTTTTGGTTTTATTTTTATTACATTGATTTCTTGTATAGTTTTCCTAGAGCAATGCTAAAAGCAAAGAGTTCCACAATTCTTCACACATACAGACTCTATTTTATTGTGAGTCATCACAACAAAAGAAATCAGGAAACTTGTAAGGCAGAAAGTGAGAGGTCAATAGCTGAACTGTGTCTCCTTTCCCCATCCTGTCTTCAACATCCTGCAATTTCAAGTTATCAGAATTTTCTTTTCTCCCTCTTTCATCTAGTAAGGGTACTATCTCCTTTTTCTTGCATGCCATTAATCATGAATGCCTTGATTCTAAGATTGTCTATACCAGGGATGGCGAACCTTTTTTGGCTCCCCTGCCAAAAGTGGGGGGAGCACAGGTCATGTGCGAGGTGCCACACCCATAATGCTATGCATGAGTCACACACACTCGTACACCAGCACTGCCCCCTGCTTTTGGCATGGGTTTTTTTGCCCTCCCCAGGCTCCAGAGGCTTTCTAGGAGCCTGGGGAGGGCGAAAAACGGACCTATGGGGAAATCGGAAGTTTTGGAATGGTGACTGTTGGTTTGTCCGTAGGGCCGATTTTCGACTTCCTGAGCCTTCACGAAGCTTCCTGTGCTGGCCAGCTGACAGGACAATGCCTTGTGTGCCCTTAAAAATGTCTCTGCATGCCCCCTGTGGCACGCAGGCCATAGTTTTGGCCTCACAAGTCTACACTAATAAAATTTGGCCACAAGGGCACATTTTTTCATACTGTTCCATGTACAATGCCACTGAAGATTAAAACAAATGTACAATCCACTGTGAATTTAATTCCCCCCCCCCAATCTGACCCCAATTATTATTATCCCATACTACAGAAAGGTTAAAAAAAATGAGACAGAGATTATATATACTAAGCTCTTACATGGAACAAATGACTTAGAAAGCACATTTCGGACTCAGAATCCCAATTCTGTAACTAATTCACTGTCCTTTCATTCATATTTAAAATGTTATGATTAAATATACTTGCGATATTTTCAGGAATAAAATGAGGAATAAAAAACGTATATAAAAATAAACCCATGGTTCTAAGACACTGCATGGTCTTAGATAGAACAAGGCTATTAAATGGAAGTTTGTTGTATATTGAATTTGACAAAAGCAGTAAAAGTACAGTTCTTGCACTGTTATACTCTAGTAGAGAGTTTCCTAGTTCCCCATTCATATTTGGATTGTGGGCTTTTTTCTATTCTTAGAAAATGTCTATGGAGATTCTCAGTCATCCAGGCCAGGGGTCTCCAACCTTTGCAACTTTTAAGTCTGAAGGACTTCAGCTCCCAGACTTCTCCAGCCAGCAAAGCTGGTTGGAGAAGTCTGGGAGCTGAAGTCCTTCAGACTTAAAGTTGCAAAGGTTGGAGACCTCTGATCCAGGCCATGGTTGTCCCATAGGTGCTTTTTCAAAAGGCAACTGAACTTTTTGGGTTTTCTTTGAAGACGTTTTGCTTCTTATCCAAGAAGCTTCAGAAGTGAAGAAGCAAAATGTCTTCAAGGAAAAACAAAATCCAGTTGCCTTTTGAGAAAGCACCTTTGGAAGAGTCTTAAGAAATAAGTGCATTTTGTAAGAATTCTTTAACATACTATTAAGCAATGCTACAAACTTCCATTTAATAGCCTTGTTCTCTCTAAGACCATGCAGTGTCTTAGAATCATGGGTTTATTTTTACTTGGGACATGGTGGCTCAGTGGCTAAAATACTGAGCTTATCGATCAGAAAGGTTGGCAGTTCAGCAGTTCGAATCCCTAGCACCGTGTAACAGAGTGAGCTCCCGTTACTTGTCCCAGCTTCTGCCAACCTAGTAGTTCGAAAGCATTTTAAAATGCAAGTAGAAAAATAGGAGCCACCTTTGGTGGGAAAGTCACAGCGTTCCGTGCTTCTTTGGCATTTAGTCATTCCAGCCACATGACCACGGAGACGTCTTCAGACAACGCTGGCTCTTCGGCTTTGAAACAGAGATGAGCATCTAGAGTTGGGAACGACTAGCACATATGTGCGAGGGGAACCTTACTTTTACCTTTAAGCAATGCTTCAGAGATAAAAATTTGTTCCATATCAATTTGCTACTGCAGAAAAACTGAAACAGACCAAACAGACCATAAAAAATCTCTTTCCAAAAGTTGAACGGAAGTAAGACAAAAACAAGTTTTTTTTTAAAATCCCTATTTGTTGCTACTTTACTTTATTTCAAAATTAATGACTTTTCATGGCACCCATTCCCTCCCATAAGGGTGTCTTGGAGAAGTAGAATCAAGGCAACAGCAATGCCATTAGAACAATATTTTAAAATTAGAATAGTGCATGTCAAGATATTCGTTGTTAAAACAACTTTTTGCCAGTTAACCCCCGAGCTACGTTCAGGTAGCAATCCCGCTGGGATCAAGAAACCTCTCAGATCACCTCTGCCTTTTTTTATTGTAAATCTGATTGAATTCCAGTGACACATATTGAGCGCTTCAAATGCAATCTGACAGCTGCTTGAGGTGGAACTTTCCTTGCACTGAGGCAGCTCCTATACACCATTTTTTGGCAACAACTGAAAATTCACCTTTCTCCCTATGCTTTCTTGAGATGAAAGTGTGAAAAAAGTGTATCCAAGCAATACTGGTTGTGGTGGGATGTAAAATTAAGTAAATAAAAGTATTTCATTTTTAAAAGGGTATTGAAAGAGAAAGAGAAGCATTTCAGTAAGCTGTTAGAAAAGACAAGATATAGTATTACAACATCTGAGATACACATTCATTCAGTGAGTGAGCCATGGTGAACTGGCTGATTTGCAGAACTGTGTTTATGAAGAAATTGTTGCTGAATGCAGGATTCGGGAGGGTAAAATCTCTCCAGAAAGAAGAAGGATGGATCATTGAAATCATCTATACACTGAACTGCTGCTCCTCAGGAGTAAACTGCAGAAACCACCATTCTGTGGCCAATTTATGAGTTGAGTTATTTGAGAGTTGTGATTCCACCAATCTCATCTCTGCAAAGTAACCTTCACTGGAACTTGACAAGGCACATTTCTTAATGCCTTTTCAGAATTCTTTTATTTATAACTAGCCGAAAGCCCAGCATTGTCTGGATATTTATTTATAGGGGGAAAATGTCTGGCCCAAATGTAATTTCTAATGTTGGATTTTCCCCCTTACCAGAGAGAGCCCCCTTGGGAAGTACTGTGAAGCCATTACCATGGCAACTCCACTGCGCTACACAGTAGAAGCCCTTTTAAGGCACAACAGGCTGTATCTTAACAGAACACATATCCCAATGGGTTTTACCCCCACAGTATTTCTCTCTCTCTCTGTCTCTCTCTCTCTCTCTCACACACACTAATACAATATATATTGTATTGGTGACATTAATTGGGAAATGACTAAGAAACATTGAAGGCAAAAGGAGAAGGGGACAGCAGAGAATAAGATAGATATGAATATGGACAAACTGAGGAACCTGGCGAAGAAAGGAGAACCTGGCGTGCTGTGGTCTATGGGGGTTGCAAAGAGTTGTACACTGCTTAGAAACTGAACAACTTTGGTGACATAAAGACCCTTTCTTGTATTCATCACCCTTCTCCTTAATGGAAGACAATGCAAAGTTAATTTTAAAAAATATATGGAGTTTGGATTATACAGCAAAATAACACTTAGAATATAGATTTTAGAAAATTGACAATGGATTAAGGATGATCCAGATTGGTTTGGAATGATAGCTTTGATCTAATTAGAAGGAATTTTCCCACCAGAAAAATGGAATTTGTTTGGGGAATTTTGTGATAAGGAGACCATGAAGGCTGGATGCTAGAGAGAGTTAGAGGATAAAGGAAAGAATGAAACAGAATTCTATTACAGAAGTCACCATAAATTGTTTTTACAAATATCTTTGAAAAATTTGACAAACATCTTGAGCATGTTGTAATGCAGTTACAGAATAAGAATAAGCTGTAATGGATATTTTTAAAATTAATCACAACAAGTAATGTTATGGAGAAATATATAATCATACAAATGAATTGATGGATGATTTGTTCCATAAAGAAGATGTACCACTAATGAACCAGGAAGTGACTTTGGATCAAAAAAAATTCTGGATATATGAAATATTTATACTAAGGTCTTGAATGATTCATCTGGAGGGGACAAACAAAAGGACAAATGTTATTTATTTGACATACAAAGAAATCTGTTAAAGTTTTGAATGATGAAAATTCATCTCAAAAACAGATGAACAGAACATTAGCTCTAGGGCTCTTTCTGAAGGGATTAAAATGTGTGACCCTTCAAAATTCATGGAAAATTTACAAAGTCAGTTTGTTCAATCAGGGCTAAAAGAGAAAAATGGTTATATCTGGTTAGTGGAGTTTTGCTCACAAGGAATGATTGACAAAGCTTATGGATTTTGTTTTTTTACTTAAGAGATGAATTATGGGGAGAAGAGAGATTGTTACATTTAGAAATGGTGACAAACTATTGAAATTATTTTACTCGCTGGGAAGATTCTCTCTCTCTCTCTCTCTCTCTCTCTCTCTCTCTCTCTCTCTCTCTCTCTCTCTCTCTCTCTTTCTTTCCCTTATCTTTTTGTATTTTTCTGTTTCCATCTTTCATAGTTTGTATTTGCTTTTATTTTTCATTTTTTAATTCTTAATAAAATTATTTTCATGATATTACAATATCTGTGAAAGCACTGATGGAAACGGACATGAAAAATGAAAGAAAAGTCTTTCAAACTCAGGCAGAAAGAAACCAATTCAAAGGAGATCAAACTAAGATGGAAGGAGTGTATACAGTAGAGATATTAACATCCAAGGTACTTAAGAAGAAATTCCCATCTACAAGTACCTGCAGCTTTAGAAAATGAAATTAAATCAGCACTCCAAACATTACCAAGTTGGAAGGTTGCAGAAACTGATATGTCCACTGAAATATGGCAAGCAACCACATACAAATCAGTCAAAGTTCTAACCAAGCTCTGTCAGAAAATTTGGAGAACAATATAGTCTCCGTCATATTAGATGAGATTAACCTGCATTCTAATATTCCAAAAAGAAAACTTAACAGAGTGTGCAAGCTATCATATGATATCATTAATTTCACATCCTAGCAAAACAATGCTTAGTCATCTAATGCAGAATAGGGCCCTAAATGGAAAAAAAGACATGCCATATATTCAAGTTGGCTTTTGAAAAGTTTAAGAACACAAGACAGTATTAAGTGGTTTTTTATCAGGGCAACCTGGGCTACCCAAATATGGAACGGAGAATACTGATTCCACTTTCGCCTTTCAGCTCCAATCCAAGAGCCTTCACAGACAATCATAGTTTTGCAACAAACTATTTTTGTGTTGAACTTATATTTACTGACAAAGAAATAAAAGGAGACTAGTATAGATCTATTTCAAGGTATTTAGCTCTCATCAGCTAGCCATACCCTCACTGGGATTTGAACCCGGGCTACTTACATATTAGGTAGATGCATTAACTTAATAGCTCTATACTTGCCTCCCTTTATTTATTTGTCAAAGACATTGTTGCTGATGCAAAGTGGATTATTGAAAAAAACCAAGAATAGAGAAAATAAGTTGGTATGTGCTTCATTGATTATGGAAAGAACTTTGATTGTGGACCATATCAAGCTGTGGAATGTGCGCAGAAAAATAGGAATCCAAATACATCTCATTGTTGTCACCAGACACATACATTGCATAGAAGCCAGGAATCTAAAATACAGACAGAATATGGAGAAACAGACTGGCTCCAAATTGACTAAGGAGGTTGACAAGGCTGTAGACCAGGGCTCTCCAACCTTTGCAACTTTAAGTCTGAAGGACTTCAGCTCCCAGACTGCTGGCTGGAGAAGTCTGGGAGCTGAAGTCCTTCAGACTTAAAGTTGCAAAGGTTGGAGAGCCCTGCTGTAGACTATCCCCTTATTTATTCAACCAACATCTTAACATATATTAAAGGAAGGTGGATTGGAAGAAGATGAGCATGATTTTAAAACTGGGAGAAAAAACATCAATAACCCATGTTTATGTGGCTTTTTACCACATTTTTTTAAATTCAGCAAAACCTTCCAAGAAACAGGGCATAAAATTTATTGGTCTCTTCCCAATAATTAAGCAAATCAATACAGCAGTTGCCAACATCAATGAAAGTTTACCCTATAGTCCATCAACCACTGCGTGAGAAAAAGAAATCTCTCACCTGCATGTTACATTCAAAGATAGCAATCCCCTCCCTCCCCAGTCCTGTTCTGGTACATGGGAAGGAATATTACAGGATGGAAGTGACGTTAGACTCTAGATCCAGAGGAAACAGGTCAAGAATTTAATACAGTGGAAGGGCTACCCAATGTAATAAAAATCAAGGGAGGCAGCAGCAGATGTTAACACACTGCCAGTGGCACACTATTTGTACAACCAACATCCCAACAAACTGAAGGAAATTACTTGTCTTGCAGTGTCAAGCATTGACTGGAGAGGAGTTCTTCTACGGCAGAGGTCTTCAAACTTGGCAACTTTAAGACTTGTGGACTACACTGGCTGGAGAATTCTGGGAGTTGAATCCACAAGTCTTAAAGTTGCCAAGTTTGGGGACCCCTGTCCTACGGGATGAAGAGAGTTTCAAGTATACCAAGAAACTGATAGGGGGGAATGGACTATTTTCTTCCATATTAGTATACAAGATACTGTCAGAGTTCCAAATAGCATCCAAAAGTAAATCAGAGTCCAAGGCAAAGTATTGCTCAAAGTGCCAATTGATTAAGAGAGTCATGTTGGCACATCTGGGAAAATCCGAATCTCCACCCAGTTGAAAGTTCACGATCTTGCCCCCCCCCCCACACACACACACAAGTCCATCACATGGTCCAATCTCCCACTGCCATGCTGGCAGTTCCACCCATCCAATTCCAGTCAGGTGCAGAGGTGCAGTGACAAAGGATGACCTTGGCTTTCTAGAAAGAATTTTGTTGTGGTTACATAGCATGTGACTCCTTACAATCCCCCTCCCATTTTCCCACAATAGAAAATGCATAGCAGAATAACAGAAAGTGTGATAGGCCAAAGATAAAATGGCTGCAGGCGACAGATACAGGAAGTCAGCAGATTCCTGTAGGAGTGGCAGCTGCCACCTCAACTAGAGACGATTTACGGGATGCTTGGTGAGGTAGAGGAGTGAGACTACCCACAACTTATTTATCCTGGGATCTCAGGAAGACAGGAAGAATCTGAAGGGGGGGCTGATACAATGTTATATGTGGATGACCTTCTGGGATCAGAGGAAGAGATGCTGCTAGGAAACCATCAGACAAGAGAGACAAGAACCAATGGCTTAATGGTCACCGAAAGAAATTTAGGAAGGGCCCACCCTTATGAATTAAGTCATTAAGTAGTTAAAAATGGCAGTAGCAAGTTATTATAGCCTTACAATAAAGTAGATGTATCTCATCTAGTGATGCTTCCTGTCTGATTTACCTGAAGGGCTGACATCAAGTCTTGCAACTTTTGCAGGTTCGATTTGATTGACAGATCAAGTTTAAATATTTCATATCTGAAGCTCCCAAGGTGGTATTTTTGTTCCATTTGCTATGGATTCATATACAGGTTAGAGAAATGCAAACTGAGTGAATCCTCACTAGAATGGAAGCGAAATCAGTTTTACCCTCATGTTTAGAAATAGGTACCATTAGGCATATTCTTAAACATATATTCTTAGAGTTTTCGGTATCACTTTGTGTCATTTAGAATCATCTGAAGTTCTGTGATCTGGAAGCCCTGCTAAAAAGACTGCATTTCTTCTTTTTTTAAGGTAAACACTGTCTTTGTTGCTACGTTTGTAGTGCATTTTTAGGATTGCATCCATAGCAGGTGGAGAAAAAGATCAGTATTAGCACAGCTTACAGCTGCAATCACCAGAGTAAAATCTCAGAGCTTCTAGTTTACACTAAGAATCACAATTGCAGCTGTACTTTTACTATAGCTCTACTGGGCCTAACGCTAATAATTTTTAAATGCCCTCTTAGTTACACACATGGCCTCAAGCTGGCTCTTATTTCAAACCCTGTTAATGCTCATGTTTTTTTAACAATGTTTTATTATTTTAATTTACATATATTAATTTACAATTTTAAAAATAATATCATTATTAAGCATATGTATGTACTAACTGAGTATACATACTACAGTGCAACAGGAATGAGGACAAAGAACGGATAATTTAGGTCAAAGTAAATCAAAGCAAATCTATCAGTCAAAAGGTAGCTTACTCCTGTGTACTAAGCTGTGATGTGTTCATTGCAGTCTACTGCGGATTCAAACTGACTGCGCTTACAATAATGGATTTCATATTGCTTGCAGAAAACATGCAGAAACAACACACAGCTTTCAACAGCTTGTTCCTTTTTTACTCTAAACAATTAATAAACTGGCATTGGATTCAATTTAACCGTGCTTATTCTCCAATTGTCTTGCCAAGGATGTTACCCTCGTATATAGCTCAGTTCATAGCAACATGCACAGTCAGAGCAAGGAAGGCCAGAAAAGGAGCAATGGCAAATGCAATTAGTCCTTGGTGTAGAACCACAAATGGAACCAGAAATTCTATCACTAAACCATGCAGTCATAAAGCAAGATATCACACGACAATATCACTTTGTTGTTGTTGTTGTTGTTGTTGTTGTTGTTGTTAGTTGCAAAGTTATGTCCAACCCATCACGACCCCATGGGCAACATTCCTCCAGGCCTTCCTGTCCTCTACCATCCGCTGGAATCTATTTAAGCTCATGCCTATTGCTTTGGTGACTCCATCCAGCCACCTCATTCTCTGTCGTCCCATTCTTCTTTTGCCCTCAATCTTTCCCAGCATTAGGCTCTTCTCCACTTATTCCTTCCTTCTCATTAGGTGGCCAAAGTATTGGAGTTTCATCTTCAGGATCTGGCCTTCTAAAGAGCAATCAGGGTTGATCTCCTCTAGGACTGACCAGTTTGATCGCCTTGCAGTCCAAGGGACTTGTAGAAGTCTTCTCCTACAATAGATCAAAGGCCTCAATTCTTTGGCGCTCAGCCTTTCTTATGGTCCAACTTTCACAGCCATACATTGCAACTGGGAAAACCCTAGCCTTAATTGACAATATCAAAGTGGCACAGGGAGCCATGTTGCCTGGCACACGCAACATCGTCCGTTCCTCTTTTGGGTTTCTGGTGTGCATGCACGTACAACAATCAGCTGACCTTCGTGTGTGCTGCAGTGCCAGAAACTGGAAGACAAGCTGGCTGGCATACGTGCGCACACCAGAAGCTGGAAGTTCATTTTCTGGCACACACATGCCCCCTGGCCAGCTCCTCTTTCGGGGTTTGGCCCAAACAAGTGTGTGTATGTGCTCCCTTTTTGGCACTTGGTGCCAAAAAGGTTTGCCATCACTGAGATAGATATATATACTCTATGTGCCTATGTGTGCCAGACAGTATTGAATTAATCACTCTAGTGTTGAAATTACCCTTGTAGCACTCGGTCTCTTTAAAGGAAATTTTAGATGGCAGCCACATAGGGCAGTGATGGGGAACCTATGGCACGGGTGCCACAGGTGGCACGCGAAACCATTTCTTAGGGTACACGAGGTGTTGCCCTGTCAGCTCCAGCGTGCATGTGTGCACTGGACAGCTGATTTAGGCTTCCTTTTGAGGCCGTTTTTTCACCCTCTGGAGGTGGGGAGGGGAGGCTGTTTTCACCCTCCCAAGGCTCCTAGAAAGCCCCTGGAGCCTGGGAAGGGCGAAAAAAGCGTGCCAAAAGCAGGGGGTTGCGCACATAGCACTATGGGTGTGGCACGCCCATGCACGACCCCCCTGTGCTCCCTCCACTTTTGGCACGCGAGCCAAAAAAGGTTAGCCATCACTGACATAGGGTGAGCCTATTCATGAAAACTTACGTTAAGCCTCATGTGTGCATTCACTTCTTAAATAGTTATGATTAAAGCCCACACATTTTATTCCTTTTAGTGGTACCTGCACCAACAATTAACTCCTGATTTCCATCATAAACCCATATTTCTTGATTGCAGATAATACCACAAGTGCATGTTATCACCCATTATTGAAGAGTTGTTATTTTAGTTTTAACAGTAAATTAGTTTGTGAAACGCTTTAAAACATGTTGTTATGGCTGAAAGAAAGCCCTGAAGGCTGTTCCTGAAAATCAACCAAATAATATTCTCTGCTCAGAAGCTGCAATTTTTAGTCTAAATAATACAAAAGGGAAAAAAGGAACCTAATAGAATTATATACATAGTCCTTGACTTTCAGCTGTTCAATGCTAAAAGGTATGGCCATTGCAGCACCCTTTGCGATCACATGACTGTGGTCTGGACTCTTGGCAATCTGTTAGTACCTACGACAGGTTTCCAAACCCTTTAAAATCATATGATCGCCTCTGCAAGTCTTCCTTGCTGGCTTCTTCAGAGAGTCAACATGGAGGTCAGCGGGAAAGGATACAGCCACTTTATTTCTCCACACAGCAGTCCACCTTCCCTCCCTGCCATGGGCTATAGACATTAATTATCATCTTTAAAGCGCTCCATGGCTCGGGACCTAGCTACTTGCGGGATCGGATCCTGCCTCATACATCCTCACGACCGATTCGCTCCCACAGAGAGGGACTTCTCCGGGTGCCGTCCACTAGACTTTGTCAGTGGGCGACACCCAGGGGAAGGGCTCTCTCTGTGGCGGGCCCAGCCCTCTGGAACGACCTCCCCCCCGATATTAGGACCACCACGGACCTCCGCTCCTTCCGTCTTAAATTGAAAACACACTTTTTCTGCCTTGCCGGCCTGGGATAGCTACTCCTCTGTCTTTAGGGTTTATTGGGGATCTCTAGTTAGATAGTTTTAACGGGTATTTTAGCACAGGTCACTTAATTTAATGTATTTTTAATGACATATGTATATAGTTATTGTTCTTATTCCTCCTGTGCACCGCCCCGAGTCCCTGTGGGGAGAGGGTGCAGTTTATAAGTAATAAATTATTATTATTATTATTATTATTACATGGATGGGCTTCAAAAATTTCAGCAATGGGTTCTCTGCCTTCTTGCTGGGTGGGTGTGGCTATGGTGGGCATGGTCTAATCGGCCTCCTGCACCACAGTGGCAGGGAGCATTTTTGCCTTCCCTGGGCTCTGGAGGCTTTCCTCGAGCCTCTGGGGAGAACGAAAACTGCTCCTCCCGGGCTCTGGAAGCCCTCTGGACCAGGAACTTCCGGGAGGCCTGTTTTTTCCCCTCCCTGAGCCTCCGCATGGGCCCTGCACTTAACTCACATCCAAAATGGGCTGGGTGGAGACTCCTGGAAGGGGGTGGGTGGGCAGGGCAGGGCCAGCCAGGGGTGGGATTTGGAGGATCTCCAAACCAGCCATAAGGTTAGCTAAGGGTTCTCCCAAACCTAGGGGAACCCATAGCAGCCCATCCCTGTCTATAGAGAAATATCATCGGGTCTGATATTCCTATTTCCAGCCCAGAGGTTCTGCACATGAGAGACCCGCCTGCCCTCTTTGTGTGCTTACCGACCTATGTGAGATGCTGGGATTGCCATCACATAGTAACCTGTTCTGACCCCCCCCCCCCCCTTTCTCTGACTAACACAAGACTGGCTGTCTGCCACTAACTCTCTTGGCTGCTTGCCTGAATGACTCTGAACAGATACGAAGCTTCCTAACTCGACTAAACACGAACCTGAAAATCAACACGAATAAACATGAACCTAGAAATCCAACGTTGTTCTCTGCAAGGACTTTCTTAGCAAAGGCTCCCTTTTAAACCCTCTTTGGAGGGGCCAGTCAATAGGCAGCTGGGACTAATTCAAATCCTTCGAGTTCACTTCTGATGCAATTGAAGCCTCCTTTTTTCAGCCCTTCTCAATCTAACATCAGGCCTTGATCCTCCCCACTACTCCAAGACCCAGGTGCCTCCTGATGACCAGCCGGGCTCTCTGCTCTCTCAAGGTTGCCCTCCTCCTCCAGAGCAGACTCATTATTCCTCACTAGAGGAGTCCATCAGCAGCTCATCCGGAGCCAGCTGGGTCACAATAGTAACCACACCTGGGAGGGCCAGGGCTATTGTTGTTCAGCGAGGCAGTCACATGAGCACCTCGCTTAATGATCAATAATAACAGAGCTCTGCTGAAGAAATGTCTTCAAAGAAAAACCAGAAAATCCAGTTGCCTCTTGAAAAAGCACTTTCGAGACAACCATGACCTGGGTGACCGAGAATCTCCACAGACTGTGTGACTCATTTAACAGCAATAGAAAAGAAGGTCATAAAACAGATCAGAACTCATTTAACAACTGCCTTGTTTAGTGACAGAAATTCTGGTTCCAATTGTGGTGGTGAGTCAAGGATTACTTTTGCTGTCCCTTAATTGTCATTTGAATTTCTGCAGCCTAGATAACCCTACATTATTCAACAGATTCCCTCAGAAAAATTAGAGGACTGCTTTGCATAAAAGCATAAGTAAAAGAATACAAATTGTTGCTTTTGATGTCTTTCTGACAGGGAGCAAAATGGGTGGGTACACGTGGAATTTGACAGGTGGAAGAAAATAATTATACTTATAATTAAAACACGAAAACACTTAACTGTAATTGAAGATTTGCTTAAAGTAGTATTAGGGAAAAAATACAGATCTATCCTGTTTCCCTGAAAATTAGCCCTCCCCAAAATATTGCAACACAGCAATGAGGTGACCACACTCGCCACCTTCTGCACTTCAAAAATAATAAGACTGCCGCAAAAATTTGGCCAAGTGCTTATTTCGGGGCGTCAAAAGAAAATAACACCCTGTCTTATTTTTGGGGAAACATGGTAGCTCTAACATTAAAGTACAGCAAAGCATGGCAGGCATTTCATAGGGAAAACTGAAAAACCATTAAACATAGAAAGGGAGAAAGCGCACTCAACAAACAAATGTACTTTATTTTCCTAAGATTGCAAGAAATAAGATAAACCTCGTTACAGTTGCTGAATGCTCAATCATGGATTATTTTAATGCTAAATATGTTAAAGTGATCAAGATTCACATATAAAATGGTGCCCGTCTTATGGCTTGTGCGAACTCAGCCAGAGGAAAAGAGAAATAAAATGACAAAAGAGGTAAATGTGAATATTGTAAATTATGCTCTACTCCTAGAAGAAATAAAAGAGAAAAAGCCACAGCAATGGTGAAATCATAGATAAAGCAAAGTTGTGATAACACCAAACATTGTATTTCAACAATATAAACTGTAGAAAATTCAATGAGGAAAATAAAGAAAAATGTCAAAGTAAGTGGAATAAGACGCATTTTGTGAGGGGAAAAATGGGGATAAAAATACTTATGTTTATATAAAACTACGGAGAAAGCTTTAGAAAACACATATTCACTCACTACAAAGAAGAAAAACAAAGAAGAGGTTGATCATATAAAACACACATTAAGTGTGCTCACCAAAACCTGACAAAAATTCAGCAGGAGAAGGAAGTGCTTGCCTTAAATTCAATGATGCTATTATGATCTGGAACAGTGTAATTTTAATATTTTAATATTCCATTAAAAACAGACTAGGACATTGTTCGGTTTTTATTTAATGAAAGCATACCTACTTTTATTTTTTTAAGATCAGTACCGTGTATGGGAGCTGAAGTTGAAATAGCAAAGTCTTCTGCTGCAATTACTACTGTAATGCTCTCTACATGGGGCTCCCCTTGAGGTGCACCCGGAGACTCCAGCTAGAATGCGGCCGCGCGGGGGATTCTGGGAGTCTCACGGTACTCCTGTATAACACCTCTCCTGCGCGAGCTGCACTGGCTGCCTGTGATCTTCCGGGTGCGCTTCAATGTGTTAGTAACCATCTTTAAAGCGCTTCATGGCACGGGTCCTGGCTATTTGCGAGACCGCATCCTACCACACACCTCCCTTCAACCTGTCCACTCCCACAGAGTGGGCCTCCTCAGGGTGCCGTCAGCCGGTCAATGCCGGCTGGCGACTCCCAGGGGAAGGGCCTTCTCTGTGGCAGGCCCGGCCCTCTGGAACGACCTGCCCCCCCTGATATTCGTACCATCATGGACCTACACCTCTTCCGTCGGATGTTAAAAACACATTTCTTCCATCTGGCCGGCCTGGCATAGACTAAGGGTATACCTTTTAATTTTTGATATTTAATTGTTTTAACTTTTAAATTATCTTAACCATTTTAGCACAGATCTAATAATTTAATGATATTTTATATTTTCTATGTGTTGTGGGTTTTTATCTTTCTGTGCACCACCCTGAGTCCCACCAGGGAGAATAGTGCGGTATATCAATCAATCAATCAATCAATCAATCAATCAATCAATCAATCAATCAATCAAATAAAAAAATAAAAAAATAAAAAAATAGCTTTTTAATTCCCAATGAGAGAGCAGCTTTTTTTCATAAGGAAACAGCAGTGTTCAATGAAGTGAAATCATATATTTAATAGCAAGAAGTATCTGGAGACATAACAGCTATAGTGATGGTCACCACTGTCATTGCTAGTCCCCATGGCATTAAACAAAAGGGACTCCTTACAGTAAAAAAAATATATAATGCACAGATAGTGTTATACGCTCGTGTACAGGTAGTCTTCGACTTACAACAGTTCATTTAGTGACCAAAGTTACAATGGCACTGGAAAAAAATGACTTATGGCCATATGACCTTTGCAGTATCTTTATGGTTATGCAATCAAAATTCAGATGCTTAGCAACTGACTCATGTTTATGATGCTTCCAGTGTCCTGGGATCGTGTGATTACCTTTTGCAACCTTCTGACCAGCCAAGTCAACTGGGAAACCAGATTCACTTAATATTGTGGTTTGCCAGTGGCCTGTGAAGCTGGCAGCAGAGTCGGACAATGAGGAGGTTGAGGAGGAACCTGGGACAGTCCTGGAATCTGAGAAAGGCTCGGATGAGGGCTCTGTGTCGGAGGCAGAGAGGGGCCCAGGGTCATCTGGGAGTTATATGCTACCTCCGGAGCCTCCAGAGTCAGACATCAGTGAGGCAGACCCTGTTCCCAATGCATGCATGCACAGAGTTGCCAGAAGGCAAGAACAGTTAAGACAAAAGGGGCAACTCAGGAGTAAAGCTTGGAGATGATTGGCCCCTCCCATAAGTCATACAGGAGGAGCAAAGGCACGTGAGCCTTTGCAAGAAGCAATTTTGTTCGTTCTGGTCGATTTAAATTCTGAAGCTCCGTTTTGACTCTGTGCTCCATGTGGCCTTGCAAAGCTAACTGGCAATTAAGTCTTTGGCAGCGTTTCAAGGGACATAAAGGTGTGTATTTATCGGCCTTACTCCGAAAGACTTTGGCAGACTTCTGTGGGACTTTTTACCAACTATTTGTGACTCATTACGGGCTGTAAATGAACATAATTCACAGCTGTTGAAATAAAAAGAGGGCTTGGGGGATAAAGCATGTGCTTTGTACTGTCTCAGGAAGCCTAGGTCAGAACACTTAACAACTGTGTTACTAACTTAATAACTTCAGTGATTCACTTAACAACTGTGTCAAGAAAGCTTGTAAAATAGGGCAAAGCTCACTTAACCAATGTCTCACTTAGCAACAGAAATTTGGGGCTTAATTGTGATCTTAAGTCAAGGACCACCCATATAGAGGAAATGAAATATAAAGAAGACACAGAAAGAGACAGAGTGTATCATCTGTAGTGAAGATTATTAGCTATTGCTCCTTGAAATGTTCCTCTAAGAAGTCTTCATTAAATTTGCATTACTTCTGATATTTTGCCTAATAAATAGTCCATGACTTAGCTGCAGGTTGCTTTGTAGTATCATATTACCATAAGATCAGCCCAAGAAAGATCAGTTTAAGGTTAATCGTATGCCATAGTTCTTAATGTAACAAATATAAATTGCCAAAATGTTGTTAAAAACATCCATTTGTTCACATTTTCATAAAAAATCTTAAATCACTAAGTCACTATTCGTTCTAAACTGTTGCATTTTAAAGCAGTGCAAGAGAGAGAAAGTATCCTGCATTTTTTATATCATACGAGTAATACTTTATTATTCCAGTAAGATTTATTTTCCCGACTGGTTTTTGGCTAGTTCTCACTCAATTGGATGAAAGAGAATTTTCTTTAGAAAGCCTGTCAAAGAGTGTGGTGTTCTTATGCTTAATTAGTTCGGAGATGACCAGATTTCTGTATGTGCACGTTCTCCCTCATAACATAAAATCACACCTCCAGCAGTTTGCAAACTTCAAGTTTTCCTATGCTTCAATTAAATCCCAAGAGAAGACAAAGGGACAAATGAAATATTCATTTCTAAATTACATTACATGGCCATTTTTAGTATTGGAAACAATTAAATTAATATTATATGTTTATTTGTAACAAATATTTATTTCTAAATTATATTACATGACTATTTTTAGTATTGGAAACAAATACATTAATATGATATGTTTCTCTGTGTTTCTATAAACCTTTTATCATTTTAATTGTTCAATTCTTTCTACTTTTTTTATATCTCTTGCAATGACTGTTTCTAGCATAACAATGCTGAAAAAATTATTTTGTGACCAAGGCGTTTAGTTTCAAACTTCGCATCCCCCCACCTCACTCTCTGAAATTGAATGGCTTGCCTTCAAAAATTGTGGGCGCTTCAACACTCGACGCTTTTAAGAAAGAGACTGGACAGCTATTTAACTGAAATGATATAGGACCATGATGGCCAACCTATGGCATGTGTGTGCCCTCTCTGCTGGCACGCGAGCCGTTGCCCCAGTTCAGCTCCGCCCCACATTTGTGCGTGCCTCCCGGGTGTCTGCCGCACATGTGGGGGGCATGCGGTGGCTGCACACACATGCACGGGGGCAATGTATGTGGGGGGCATGCGCATGCACAGAGGGAGGTCTGTGGCAAGGCGTGTGGGGGTGCATGCGCACATGTACAGGGTTGGTCTGTGTGCAGGGGAGGGGTGCACTGCATTTTGGGAATTCGGATACATGCTTGGGGCACTCGGTCCAGAAAAGGTTAGCCATCACTGGTATAGGGCAGGGGTCTGCAAAGTATGCTGGCTGGGGAACTCTGGGAGTTGAAGTCCACCAGTCTTAAAAGAGCCAACTTTGCAGACCCCTGGTATAGGGTCTCCTGCTTGAGCAGGAGGTTGGACTAGAAGACCGCCAAGGTCCCTTGCAACTCTTTCATTCTGTAAGATTCTGTCAGGAGCTCAGGGTTGGTAGAGATTTCAAGCAGGATTCACATCCCCTCAGTATTACTTGGAAGTGCATTTGCCTTCACAACTATCCAGTAGAGCTACTCTCCAATATCATAATGTGCAGCGAATGAGTATTATTTTACACACTTTGATAATTAAAACACACCCCAATAAAAGGGCATTTAAGAAACACTCTGTATGACACAGGTGCACTAATGGGCTTTAAGGTCTCCCGGGGTGCCCTGTAAACAATTAAAAGCCCATTGTATCCAAGGAGAACTGAGGCGTAAGAGTACAGAAAACTAAACACCAATTATGTTATTCCTCGTACAGCTGATTTTCTGACATTTTCACAGCAGTCAAATTATATTGGCTCTAGATCATCTGTTGCCACATGCTCTTGCTCCAGAAGCATAATATTTGCTTTGAACTTTGCTCTCTCGCCATACCATATTGTAGCTTGCGCAGCTTAGATTTTTGTGAACTCCAGACAGCCTGATTTTAAATCATAAATAATTAACACTCCCATAAATGATCACTGCTATAAGTCCTAAGCATGAAAAAGCAGGGTACATTTAAAAAAAAAAACCCTAATGGTGCCCAAATGTCACAATTAGCTTATTTTGAAGTCAAAGTATATTTAATAATAAATGGACACCCTCTGGTGGCATTAGCACCACATATATAAATAAGAGATGAGAAAACCAGCATGAATGAAATACAAAGGAACCACAGGCTCAAGCGTGGATGATTTTGCCTCCGACAAATATTTCTCCAGTTTCCAATTTCAAACTATTTCTGTTTTATCGATACTGTGCCTTGTTTTGCCTGGCCTGTTAATTTCTTAATTTGCCACCTGTCCATTTACTCTCTGGTGGCATGTAAATGTATTTTTATGAAAGAGGAAGTTAAGCAGGAAGTTTTACTTGCCTTAAGATACTACCAAGCAGGAAGTATGACTGTAGGTTTTCAGAGAATGGGAGATAACTTATTCCACTTCAACTGCCTCCATAATTTATATGGAGAATATATATATATATATATATTATTTTATTAAATTTATACCCCGCCCTTCTCCTTGTTAGGACCCAGGGCGGCGCACAGGCATTATTAAAACCACAAAATACAATATCAATTAAAATATATTAAATTAATAGACCCGTGCTAAAACCCATGTTAAAACCGTACCAAATTAATTTATTTTTAAAAAGTCAGAAGTAGGAGCTATCCTAGGCCGGCTTGTTGGAATAGATACGTCTTAAGACGTTGGCGGAAGAGACGGAGGTCCGAGATAGTGCGAAGGTCGGGGGATAGGTCGTTCCAGAGGGCCGGGCCCGCCACAGAGAAGGCCCTTCCCCTGGGTGTCACCAACCGGCATTGCCCCGCTGACGGCACCCGGAGAAGACCCTCTCTGTGGGAGCGGATCGGACGAAGGGATGTATGGGGCAGGAGGCGATCTCGTATATAGCTAGGCCCCGAGCCATGGAGCGATTTAAAGATGGTCGTCAACACCTTGAAGCGCACTCGAAAGGCCACAGGCAGCCAGTGCAGCTCGCGCAGGAGAGGTGTTACGTGGGTTTGCCTTGAAGCAACCATAATCACCCGTGCGGCCGCATTCTGTACTAACTGTAGCTTTCGAGTGAACCTCAAGGGGAGCCCCATGTAGAGAGTGTTACAGTAATCCAGCCGGGATGTCACAAGCGCTTGAGTGACTGTGCGAAGGGCTCCCCGGTCCAGTAAGGGGCGCAACTGGCGTATCAGGCGTACCTGATAGAACGCCCCCCTGGCCACGGCCGTCACATGATCCTCCATGGACAGCCGGGAATCCAGGAGGACACCCAAGTTGCGCGCCCTCTCCACGGGGGCCAGTTGTTCGCCCCCAATGGCCAGTGTTGGACTTATCTGGCTGAACCGGGGTGCCGGAAACCACAGCCACTCGGTCTTGGACGGGTTGAGTTTGAGTTTGTTACTACCCATCCAGATCCGTACGGCCTCCAGACACTGGGACAGCACCTCATAAATATCACATTTAACAACTATGGTTTTCAATTAATGACTGTAGTATTTTGTTTAACAACTGCCAGAAAAAAGTTCATAAAATCAGATTGGTCACATAGATAGCTTGGCTTATGACTATTAGGACTTCCAGTAGAAACTTATATTCGTATCAAACCGCAGTGTTTACACATAAAACCTAATATCATTTAATATTAACTATAACTGGATGTGGTGGCTTAGTGGCTAAGACGCTGAGCTTGTCAATCAGAAAGGTCAGCAGTTCGGTGGTTCGAATCCTTAGTGCTGTGTAACGGACTGAGCTCCTCTTACTCGTCCCAGCTTCTGCCAACCTAGCAGTTCGAAAGCACGTAAAAATGCCAGTAGAAAAATAGGAACCATCCTTGGTGGGAAAGTAACAGCGTTCCATGTGCCTTTGGCAGTTAGGTACGCCATTCACATGACCATGGAGATGTCTTTGGACAGCGTTGGCTCTTTGGCTTTGAAATGGAGATGCTCTAGGGTGCGGTGCTCATCTCCGTTTCAAAGCCAGCGCTATCCAAAGATGTCTCCGTGGTCATGTGAATGGCATACCTAACAACTAGCACACTTGGAATACTGCATTCAGTTTTGGTCGCCACGATGTAGAAAAGATGTTGAGACTCTAGAAAGAGTGCAGAGAAAAGCAACAAAGAGGATTAGGGGACTGGAGACTAAAACATATGAAGAACGGTTGCAGGAGCTGGGTATGCCTAGTTTAATGAAAAGAAGGACTAGGGGAGACATGATAGCAGTCTTCCAATATCTCAGAGGCTGTCACAAAGAAGAGGGAGTCAAACTATTCTCCAAAGCACCTGAGGGCAGAACAAGAAGCAATGGGTGGAAAGTAATCAAGGAGAGAAGCAACTTAGAACTGAGGAGAAATTTCCTGACAGTCAGAACAATTAACCAGTGGAACAGCTTGCTTCCAGAAGTTGTGAATGCCCCAACCCTGAAAGTCTTTAAGAAGATATTAGATAGCCATTTGTCTGAAATGGTATAGAGTTTCCTGCCTAGGCAGGGGGTTGGACTAGAAGACCTCCAAGGTCCCTTCCAACTCTGCTATTGTATTGCGATTTTGCTCGTTTGTGCCTTCATGCCTAGATTTACTATGTGCGAGGGGAACCTTTACCTTTATAACTTGTATTGACATTGTATTGACATAACTTGTATTGTCACTGTAATTGACCAGAAATTGTTGCATTAAACAAAGTATCTCTTTACATTTGGAAAGAAAGTATGGATTTGATAGAAGTAATCTCAAATTAGTTGTAAGGATGCTAGGGTTGATTCTGTCATTGCATTCATTTATTCAACTCCCAATCTTAATAATGCAAAGATGGTTCCCTTTCAGAAATCTATCTGTAAAGTTGACATTTCTTCCTAATGCCTCCGTGTCCTATCCTTAACAGGCATTTCATAAGAACAAACTTAACATACTACGTTCAGAATGCCACAAAAAATGTTCAGTTCCACTTCCCCTCACTGATTTGGAGAACAAAGAGAATTTAATGATCTGTGACAGGACTGATATGCTTTGCATTATCATACAATTGTACTAAAGAAGGATTCTAAAATCCAAAGTATAAAGAATATATTAAAGAAAACTCTGCACATTATAATTGTCAAAGATGACAGGACAGAGAAGGAAAGTATATTATGCATACCGATCAATTAAACCTGATAACAAATCTATTTGATATTCTGGAATGTTAGAATATATATTTTGAGTACTGAACTAAAGGGGCTTTAAAATTACAGGCTGTCAACCCATATTAGCTTTATTATCCATCCTGAAAAAGGGCAAGTAATAACATGAAATTAGTGACTTAAGATGCAATATATTAAATCAGCCAAATCAAATGCAGTGAGTGTTAGCATTTTGCCAGCAACTACACCAGTTTAACCCAGCCATCAAACTTTAATTCATTTCTAAATATTGATGATCCATATGGCTCTGCAAGCTGACATTCCCAAATTATCTTTATTTAACTAAAAACTCAATTTGGATTAATGCAGTCCTTGGCACTTTTAAGATTTTAACCATCAGAAACAAACTTACATTAAAAAAAAATACAGCGAATTTACATGTTGTCAGAATCTTAACTGTCTTTTCTTCTTGTAAAAAAGAAAAGAAAACAAAATCTTGTGTTGTGTAACAATGTCCAAAGACCAAAATATGTATGTAAATGAGGAACAGAGGTTCAGACCGGTTCAGACCGGTTTACCCGAAGTGGTAGTGGAAATTGTGGGCCCAGTTGCCCAGGCTATGCCATCCTATTTAGGCATGTTTTCAATCTAAAGCACACGTGTGGAAGGCCAAACAAATGCGCAGATGTGCAAACTCATTTGCGAACCAGTTGGGAAACTAAGTGAATACCACTTCTGGTGAGGAATGGATGTAGAACAGAATCCCAGATAATATAATACAATTATATAGGGATCAAGATATAGGGCCGGCCGGCGGAAGAAGGATAAAGGAGGGGTCCACTAGGGAGGGGGGATCAGGGGTCATCTCTGTTGAGGGCCGTCCCATTCGATTGGTCTTGGGGAGGGACAGGGGCGGTGGGAGACAGGATGTCCATCATGGGTTGGAGGCTCGTGGTCGCTGTTTACGAGCGGTCGCTTGCCCCAACCCCCTGTACTCCGCTCGTGGGCTAGGCGGTCAGGGACTACAGAGCCGGGGCCCCAGGCTGATGTTCTGCAACGCCAGGTCCGTGGTGAACAAAGCCCGCCTCATAAATGACCTTGTGTCAGAGGGGGACCCGGACCTGGTGGGAATTACGGAGACCTGGTTGGGCCCCGAGGGGGGGTTTACCCCTCGTAGAAATGTGCCCACCAGGCTACCGTGCATTTCATCGGCCTAGGGCCCTAGGCAGGGGTGTGGGGGTGGCGGTTATTGTTAAGGAAAGTCTGGAGCCGAAGGAGACCACTGTGCCTCAGACGACCGGCTGTGAGTCCCTCTTCGTGAAATGGGGCCTAGGGAGGCAGTTGGGCTTGCTGGTTGTATACCTGGCTCCCCGCTATGTAACAACAGCCCTGCCCGAGCTACTCGAGGTGATCGCCGCGATGGCGGTGGAGACCCCCAGACTTATAGTCATGGGGGACTTTAACCTGCCATCGGCGGGCGAAACATCCGAGGCAGCTTGGGAGTTCATGGCTTCCATGACGGCCATGGACCTGACCCAAGTAGTTCAGGGCCCCACTCACGAGGGAGGACACACGCTGGATCTGATTTTTGTCTCTGGACACTGGATTAGTGATCTCGGAACAGGGGATTTAGTCATCTTACCCTTGTCATGGACAGATCACTCTCTCCTTCGGATAGACTTTCCAACCGTCACACCTCACCGGGGGGAGGCGGAACCGGAGACACCAAGTTGGTTCCGCCCCAGGCACCTGATGGACCCGGAAAGGTTCCAGAGGAAGCTTGGGCCAGTACCTGTATCCCTGCCCCGCGGCTCGACTGAGGACCTAGTGGCCGCGTGGTATAGTGCGGCCACGGGGGCCTTGGACCGAGTCATGCCCTTGCGGCCTCTCATGCGGCGTCAAGTCACCCAGGCTCCTTGGTTTACCGAGGAGCTTTGGGAGATGAAACGCCGCAAGAGACGCCTAGAGAGTAGGTGGAGATCTTCTCGATCCGAAGCTGACCGAACACTAGTGAGAGACCATATTAGGACTTAGTGGCGCTAAGAGTGGCCAAACGTGAGTATTGTGCCACCCTTATCGCGTCCATGGAAAACTGCCCTGCCGCCCTGTTTGGGGTGACCCGCTCCCTCCTTCATTTGAGGCCGCGGGAAGCCCCTTTGCAGGGTCGAGCAGAGGAATTTGGAGTATTTCTGCAGGACAAAATCACTCAGATTCGGAACGAGTTGCCCTCCACTAGTGGCCCAGTCGGGGCGTCCGGTGCTGGTCTTGAGATAACACCTTGGGAGGAGTTCGACTTTGTTACTACTGAGGATATGGACAGGTTGCGGAGGAACCTTAGAGCCACCACATGTTTATTGGACCCGTGCCCCTCCTGGCTTGTACTGGCATCCTGGGAGGTGACATGAGGCTGGCTCCAGGGTATTGTGAATTCATCTCTGAGTGAGGGGTACTTGCCCACCATTTTGAAAGAGGCGGTGGTGAGGCCCCTCCTCAAGAAGCCATCCCTGGACCCAGCTCTATTAGAGAACTATCGTCCCGTCTCCAACCTTCACTTTTTAGTGAAGGTTGTTGAGAGTGTGGTGGCTCAACAGTTTCCCTGACATCTGGAGGAAGTTGATTATCTAGACCCGCGTCAGTCCAGCTTCCGGCCCGGTCACAGCACCGAGACGGCATTGGTCGCGTTGGTTGATGATCTCTGGGGGGCACGGGATAGAGGTTGTTCCTCTATCCTTGTCCTATTAGACCTCTCAGCGGCTTTTGATACCATTGACCATGGTATCTTATTGCACCGATTGGGGTGGTTGGGGCTGAGAGGCACCGTTCTATGGTGGTTCTCGTCCTACCTCTCTGGTCGGTCGCAATGGGTGTTGGCAGGAGGGCAGAGGTCGTCCCCGAGGCCCCTCACATGTGGGGTCCCTCAGGGGTCGGTCCTCTCTCCCCTTCTGTTCAACACCTATATGAAACCGCTGGGTGAGATCATCCGTGGTTTTGGGGTGGAATAACATCTGTACGCCAATGACACTCAGTTGTACATATCCACCCCAAACCACCCCAACGATGCCGTCGAGGTGCTGTCCCAGTGTCTGTACGGATCTGGATGGGTAGTAACAAACTCAAACTCAACCCGTCCAAGACCGAGTGGCTGTGGTTTCCGGCACCCCGGTTCAGCCAGTTAAGTCCAACACTGGCCATTGAGGGCGAACAACTGGCCTCCGTGGAGAGGGCCCGCAACTTGGATGTCCTCCTGGATTCCCGGCTGTCCATGGAGGACCATGTGGTGGCCGTGGCCAGGGGGGCGTTCTATCAGGTACGCCTGATACGCCAGTTGCGCCCCTTACTGGACCGGGGAGCCCTTCGCACAGTCACTCAAGCACTTGTGACATCCCGGCTGGATTACTGCAACGCTCTCTACATGGGGCTCCCCTTGAGGTGCACTCGAAAGCTACAGTTAGTACAGAATGCGGCCGCGCGGGTGATTATGGGTGCCTCAAGGCAAACCCACGTAACACCTCTCCTGCGCGAGCTGCACTGGCTGCCTGTGGCCTTTCGAGTGCGCTTCAAGGTGTTGACGACCATCTTTAAATCGCTCCATGGCTCGGGGCCTAGCTATATACGAGACCGCCTCCTGCCCCATACATCCCTTCGTCCGATCCGCTCCCACAGAGAGGGCCTTCTCCGGGTGCCGTCGGCGGGGCAATGCCAGTTGGCGACATCCAGGGGAAGGGCCTTCTCTGTGGCGGGCCCGGCCCTCTGGAATGACCTACCCTCCGACCTTCGCACTATCTCGGACCTCCGCCTCTTCCGCCAACGTCTTAAGGCGTATTTATTTCAGCAAGCCGGCCTAGGATAGCCCCCCGTTTCTGACTTTTTAAAATGTAAATTATAATTTGGGAAGGTTTTAACATGGGTTTTAGCATGGGTTAACTAATTTAATATATTTTAAATGATATTTATTGTATTTTGTGGTTTTAATAATGCCTGTGCGCCGCCCTGGGTCCTAACAAGGAGAAGGGCGGGGTATAAATTTAATAAAATAAATAAATAAATAAATAAATAAATAAATAAATAAATAAATTAGTAAAACTATCATCATTTATATGTTATGACATAATTTAACACATTGCATATAAAGTCATATATAAACAACTAAT
This sequence comes from Rhabdophis nuchalis, assembly GCA_039707465.1. Classification (NCBI taxonomy): domain Eukaryota; kingdom Metazoa; phylum Chordata; class Lepidosauria; order Squamata; family Natricidae; genus Rhabdophis; species Rhabdophis nuchalis. The sequence continues at coordinate 49,236,914 of CM077649.1, forward strand.
TCCCACAACACTGTCAAACTATTTACTAAGACTGTATTACTATTCTTCTTCTCATGCTTCCTGCTATTTATCTCCTCCCACTTATGACTATAACCTTGTTGCTTGTATCTTTACAGTTTATATTGTTTTATTTAGTTTCCAAGTATGATATGATTGCTGATTTAGTATCCTATGACTATCACTAAGTGTTGTATCTTATGATTCTTGATGAATGTATTTCTTAATGTACACTGAGAGCATATGCACCAATCACATTTGGCCAATAAAGAATTCTATTCTATTCTATATAGTATTCTAATTTCCAAATAATTAATACTTGAGTGAGCGTTATATCAATCTTGGTGCATGATAAAGAAAAAAAAATGCAAATCCTGAAAAAGCTGAATTAAAATGTGTTTATTTTAAAAAAATTACAATTAAAACTACACCAGGCCGGCCGCACTTATTCCATGCGGCCGGCCTGGTGTAGTTTTAATTGTAATTTTAATTGTAGTTTTAATTGATTTTAAGTAATTTCAAGTAATTTTAGCAATTAATTTTACCTGGTTTTAGAACAGGCCCCAAATTTAATTGATTTTTTAAGTATTTGTATATGATGTCTTGTGGTTTTACTATGCCTGTTCACCGCCCTGAGTCCCGTAAGGGAAAAGGGCGGTGTACAAATTTAATAAATTCAATTCAATTCAATTCAATCACATCAGATCTACATCTAAAACCGTAAAGTGAAAGACATGCTTAATTATAGCAAAATATAAATCTCTGGATGTGACTATGACAACCCAGGCAGCACACATTTAAAAAGCATTTACATGTGATGTGGGACTCTTCTGTGTTAGTCATTCTAGTCATATTTTGTTAACAAAATTCTAAAATACACACACACACACACCCGTATTGTATTGCATTGCATTGCATTCCATATGGAAAGAATATAATATGAAAGAAGTGTCAGGAGAAGTACTGTGAACTTTACACAACCTTTGTGGATTTCCTGGAAACCTTCAACATTGTTAGGTGACAAGGCCTGTGGAAAATCATGTCAAGCTTTGGCTGCCCTGACAAATTTATTCAGATAATGTGTCAGTTCCATGATGGCTGGACGGCTGGCAATCTTCAAAGGCATTTCCACTCACTAATGTCATCAAACAGGGTGGTGTGGCTTGCATCTGCATTGTTCAGCATGATGTTTACTGCAGTATTGAATGATAGCAGGTAGTGATCAGCTTACAATCACTCGTTTAGTGACCATTTGAAGTTACAGCGGCATTAAAAATGACTTATGACTGTTTTTTTTTATATTGAAAAAGTTTTATTGGTTTTACATTTTTTCTGTAGGATAGGGTAAGGGATACAAAGAAATTTTGAAAGCATTCACGTCGAGGTCGTCGGCTCTTCCGGGACCTCAAAATACATTAATAACAATAAAAAGAAAAACATTTTTCATCAAACTACAAAGTGAAAGCGTGTACATATATCTAAATTCTCAATTCAATACTGTCAGTCCTTTACAAAAAATCCAAATACAAATATTATGCAAAATTGTTCAAAAAGAAAAGTCAAGGCAAAGTTATTTTTTGATCTAAGTCTCTTGGCAATTGAATCTTCTTTTTCTCCTTCCAGGCCCCCAGTAGGCGGGGCCCATGGCCCCCTCCGTCCCCCCTGGATCTTCCCCCAGGATAGAGGAATGTTTTTTAAGAAAGGCTTCCGCCTCAGCAACTGTTTTAATCCTCACTCTTCCTCCTTCCCAGAACACCAGCATCCCTTCGGGTGTCACCCACTTGAACCAAATCCCATGATCAAATAAAATTTTAGACAAGAAGGAAAATTTCCTCCTTGCTTCTCGAATCTTTCTAGGGATCTGCTTCAAGATAGCAACCTCTTTTTGTTGGTAGATTAATGGACTACCTCTCTGCACTTTCAGGATTTCCTCTCTGGTTGACCTTCTAACAAATTTCACATGTATCTCTCTAGGCACTTCATTTATCCTGGCATATGCTGAGTTAATTCTGTAGGCTAGGTCAATGTCCCCCCTGATCTCATCCTTAGATTTTTGTAAATAGTCTGCTAAAATTGTGCTCATAAGATCAGGGAGGCATTCACCAGATTCCTCAAGAACGTTCTGAAATCTCAAAAAATATGTCATTCTTTCCATATCAATCCTAGACACATGCCCATTTGTTTCCCCAACCTATTTAGTAACATTTTAAATCTCTCCCTTAACCCCCGCCAACCCCCCTTCCAATTCTTCAGTCTTCTGTGTGTTTTCCAGCACTTGCTTCCGTGTGTCCAATAGCTCCTTCTTGAAATTGATGTTTTCTGCCCTCTGGGCTTGAATCTCTTGTACCAAAGTTTGTATAACAGTTTCAAGAGAAGCCATCCGTTGTTCTAAACTTGTCAGTGCTGTTTCTTGAGCCATGATTAACTGTTAAAATCAATGCCACCAAAATGGCGTTTTCAGGGTGGGGTTGGTGAGACTAACCGGGAGCCAAATGTTCTGATCAAGGTTGTAACGTTGTAAAATACAGGAACCAAGAGAGAGACAGTTTTCCAACTCAATAGATGTAATAGCGAAGGTACTCCAGAAAAGAAATCACAAATCCAAAAGAAAAAATTTCTTCATTAAAAACCAGAGATAGTCCAAATTGCAAAGAGACACTGGAAATTTTCCATAAACAAAATAGTCAATCAGGAACAAAGAGAGGCCATTTTCCACCGCCCAGCTCAGAGCCCGCAGGAGAGAGTAGTGAGAGAAATTGTATCAGCCAGACCTAGAAACATTGTTGCAAGCAAGCCGCAATCCACTTTCCCTTAAAGCAAACAGTCAGGATTGAAAATTTCCGCTCCTCGCCGCGAGGAACCATTTCCAAGTGCCGCTTAGATCCGAGGTTTTTTTTTAAAAAAACAAACACCCCCCTCCCAGTCCTTTCAGCCCGGCTGACAGTAGAAAAAAAAGTTTTTGAACACTCACTCTCCCCTTGCAGCTGAAGCCTCGGGAAGCCTTCCGACATCGACGTTCAGCCCTCTACATAGATGTGAATGGCGCCGTCGTCCTTAGGCGAAGGGAGAACCCCCCGCAGCATGTTCTCCTTCACCTAGGCCACGGCAAAAGGGTCGCCTCCCCCACCGCCGTGAGGGGGGGCGTCCCTGCCGAGCCAGCCCTACGGGAGACCCCCAAAAAAGGGGCGTCTCGCCCCCGTGGGGGGGCAGAAAAAGCAACAAAACGGCGAGCGAGCGCTAGGCTCGCTTGTCGCCGCTGGAGCCGGAACCGGAAGTCGACTTATGACTGTTTTTGACATGACTGTTGCAGCATCTCCGTGGTTACGTGAACAAAATTTGGATGCTTGGCAACTGACATGTATTTGTAACGGTTGCAGTGTCTCAACGATTCTGACAAACCTTCTGACAAAGTCTGTGGGAAGCTAAATTTACTTAACAACTGAGAACTTATTTTAACTTAATTTAAGTGATTTGCTTAAATTAAACATGGTGTGATGACCCAGGGCATGGTGGGGCATGAGATAACACAGGCAGTTCAAACCGCCCCTTTATTTTAGAGCCACGGTGGCACAACGGTTAGAGTGCATTACTGCAGGCTACTTCTGCTGATCACCTGCTGCGAACAGTTTGGCAGTTCGAATCTCACCAGGCTCAAGGTTGACTCAGCCTTCCATCTTTCTGAGGTGGGCAAGGAGGACCCAGATAGGCTGACTTTATAAACCGCTTAGAGTGGGCTGTAAAGCACTGTAAAGTGGTATATAAGTCTAAGTGCTAGGGCTAGTGCTATTATTGTTCCAAATTTCCCCAAACGCTCTCACATTTTTGGCAAATCCCAGAGCAAAGTGATCTCTTTCTCTCTCCCCCCCTCCCCCGCCACCCCCCTCCCCCGCCACTCATGCCTCTGGCTGCAAATAGTCCAGCCATCACTGTGAGCACCATGGCTGCAAAGCAAGAAATCCAGAAAGAATGCAAGCAATCCAGGATAGTTCAAACATCAGCACCAAATACTCCAGGAATTCACCTTTTGCGCCAAACAAATACCCCTCCCTACAGAGTCTCCTTAAAGCTCAGTTCCCAGGTATGCTTTGTGAAGAGGGGTGGGGAGCTCTCCTCCTGAGTAGTTGGGTCAGCCTGTGCTGTTCTTGCCTTTTCTCCACTCTCCATCCTCGAGAATCAGGAGGGGGTGGACCTTGCTCATCGCCTGAGCTCTGTTTCTCATGTTCACTGCTTAGCTTCTCCTGGTCATCCTGCACCCCTTCCTCCCTGCCTGCAAGCCATCCCAATCCTGAAAGGCCTTGACCTGACTGGGCTTGCTCCTCCCCATTTCCCTCCCAAGCCAACAAAGCCACGACCCTCAATCTCTGTCTGCTGCAGGTCTGGCTCATCTTTCTCCTCCAATTCAGGCTCCGATGAGGGCATGACACGCGGCAAGAAAGGTAATAAACTGGGGCAAACTCACTCAACAACTGTCTAGCTTAGCGATGGAAATTTTGGACTCAATTGTGGTTGTATATTTTTTTTATTTTTTATTTTATTAAATTTATACCCCGCCCTTCTCCTTGTTAGGACCCAGGGCGGCGCACAGGCATTATTAAAACCACAAAATACAATAAATATCAATTTAAAATATATTAAATTAGTTAACCCGTGCTAAAACCCATGTTAAAAACCTTCCCAAATTATAATTTATTTTTAAAAAGTCAGAAACGGGGGCTATGCTAGGCCGGCTTGTTGGAATAGATACGTCTTAAGACGTTGGCGGAAGAGGCGGAGGTCCGAGATAGTGCGAAGGTCGGGGGGTAGGTCGTTCCAGAGGGCCGGGCCCGCCACAGAGAAGGCCCTTCCCCTGGGTGTCGCCAACCGGCATTGCCCCGCCGACGGCACCCGGAGAAGGCCCTCTCTGTGGGAGCGGATCGGACGAAGGGATGTATGGGGCAGAAGGCGGTCTCGTATATAGCTAGGCCCCGAGCCATGGAGCGATTTAAAGATGGTCGTCAACACCTTGAAGCGCACTCGAAAGGCCACAGACAGCCAGTGCAGCTCGCGCAGGAGAGGTGTTACGTGGGTTTGCCTTGAGGCACCCATAATCACCCGCGCGGCCGCATTCTGTACTAACTGTAGCTTTCGAGTGCACCTCAAGGGGAGCCCCATGTAGAGAGCGTTGCAGTAATCCAGCCGGGATGTCACAAGCGCTTGAGGATGTTGAGGATTACTTGTAGAGATGTTTGGCATCGGATATCAGATGATAAAACAAAATCCTGAAATTGTATGTAAAGCATGTCTATTATGAGTCCACAAGCTGCTCAGGAGAGCAAAGATCTGGTGGGCAGGTCATGTCACTTGTACGATAGACAAATGCATAATCAAATAGCTACTTTTGGGGGGAACATTTTGGCCAAGATACTGACGTGGAGAGCAGAAGAAATGCTTCAAAGATGCAATAGAGGCTCTTTGAAGTTGCTTGATATAGACACAACCACCTGGGAAGTCCTGGCACCATAACTGCCTTACCTGGCATGGCCTCATCCACAAGGGCTATCAAGTTCATGAAGCAAGGCTTGCTGCTGAAGAAAAAACAGAACCTGTTCTTCTCCAGTGCATGGACTACAGAGACATTCACAATAGCCAAATCCTACCATTACTGCATAAATATTCAGGGCACTGAGGACAATTCTACATCTCCCTGCTGCTTTCAAACACCAACCTTTCTATAACATACAACGTTTTCAGATTCTGCAGAGATCTGTCAAATTACCTGTGTGCTATAAACCAGTTTTAATGAGCATTAGCTTGTTATTCTAAAGCAGGGGTACCAAATTTGTAGCTCGCGGGCTGGATGTGGCACGCGCTGGCCACGCCCACACCTGGTTTAGCAAAGGAAAAATAAGTTGCAATACATCACGTGATGCCATGGTGATGTCGCGAGTTTGGCATCCCTGTTCTAGAGCAATTTGTATCACGATAGATTTAACTTACCATGTTCTTTTATATCCCATCTATTGTTCCTCGACCTCCCTCCTCCTTTTAGGTTTTTGGGATTTTTTTTACTTTTTATATGTATTTTTTAAGTTCTGATGAACCTTTTAACCTTTTTTATACCTCATCCCCTTAAACTGGTTTTTGACTGTAATAAAAGTTTGATTTGATTTGTTAAACAACGTAAGCGTGACCTGGGCAAGACCAGAACTACTAACAGAACAATTTCACTCTACATTCCATGTAGGTATCCAACATGTATGAAAAAATTCTGGGTCCAAAATTGGCATATTCAGTCATCTTTGGACATACCGCATTTAGTCTTAATGTGATTTTTTTTAAAAACAACAACACCATGGTGTCAAGATCTTCATCAATAATGTTGAACAAACAACAGAAACATTAAAAAGCACATTATTTTAGCCCCAATTTTGTTAGCGGAGTAAAGCATAGGAAAGGATATAATTTAAAAATTGTCTTGCTGAAAAGTAGTTGTTACAGAATGCACAGAATGTTTGATAAAATTTGTAATGCTACAGATGTGTACAACCAAGATAAAACTTATGCTATCGGCACAATGCCAGAATTTTAACGTCAATTACTGTATTTTTCAGTGTATAAGACACACCGGAGTATAAGATGCACCTTAGTTTTTGGGAAAGAAAATGGGGGGGGGGGGATTCTGCCTACCAGGTATTCATCTGGCTAGCATCCTTAGTCTGGTCAGTTTCAGCACATAGGTTTGCTGGTTTCGAGCACACACACTCTCACTTTTTATATCCTGGTTGAGGATAAAAAACAGCTTCTAAAGCACAGTTGATCCTCGGAGGTAGAAGCAATCAGAAAAGTAGGCAAAGCAGGGAAGATCACTTTAGTGCCTCATTAGGGCTGACAAAAAGCTTCAAAAAAGCTACATATGGTGTACCCAAATTTTCAGCCTCTTTTAGGGAGGGGGAAAGTATGTCATACTCCTAAAAATATGGTATTTGAATTTACTAAGTCTCTTAACCAGATCTGACCATCTAATTAGCTTTATTTAAACCACAATAATTAAAAAGTCTCCTTGATATCGCAATAAATTTTGCTAAGGTTGGATTTAGTTAAGTCTGTTGAATAAGGAACAAAATATCTTAAGGTTATTATAAATATTTAAAACAAAAGCAGTATCCTAAGTTTCATTCTACGTAACACCCCAAAACAGAAATACAATGCTGTCATTAAAAAATTACTTGCTTATATAGCCTGAAAACTGTAATAAGAAATCTGAAAATGCATAAAGGAATTACCAGCTACAATTGTTTCATACTTACTTTCAGTATCTCAGAATAAGCCTGTTAATAAATATTTGCTTAGAACAGTCAAAGAAGATTATAAACAGCATCCATCACTATAGTTGTGTGGCTTGATGAATTCAAACATGATTCCTTAGGGTAGTGATCAGATATTAAAGAATAATAAAGATGTCATCTAATTCATTTAAGAATTTCTTGGGGAATAAGCAAATAAATAATTCCTTTTTTACTGGGAAAAGAAAAACGGCAGAGTAAGCAGCAAAGGTTTCCTATTCAAGCATAAAATCTTACTCCCTAGGAAAAATGCCCTCACATATTATATATACCAAGAGTCAATTCTTCTATAGCCTGACATGATAAATGGATTGATGAAACTGGGGGGCAACACTGTTATAAATGTTATCTTTCAAAAGCTTCACAGAAGTAGCAGAAAACGAACAGACAAAATTGAACTGAACCCCTAAACCTCCCACCTATAGTAAATGGGAGAGTTTACATTGAGAACACTACTCAGATATGAGGAAGGATCCTATGAATTGAACAAGAAATTGTGACCCCAGGAGACACAAATCCCTAGAGCAGTGATGGCTAACCATTTTTGGCTCGTGTGCCAAAAGCAGGGGGATCACAGGAGGGTCATACATGGGCGTGCCACACCCATAATGCTATGTGCATGACCTCCTACTTTTGGCACGCTTTTTTCACCCTCCCCAGGCTCCCCAGGCTTTCTAGGAGCCTGGGGCGGGTGAAAACAGCCTCCCCCCCACCCCCAGAGGCTTCAGAAGCTTCTCTGAAGCCTCCAGAGTGCGAAAAACAACCTCAAAAGAAGGCCTAAATCAGCTGGCTAGCACACACATGCAAACTGGAGCTGACAGGGCAACGTCTTGAGTGCCCTAAGAAATGGCTCCACCTGCCAGCTCTGGCACCCGTGCCGTAGGTTCGCCATCACTGCCCTAGAGAGTATGCAACTTCCTTAATTTTGATCTGCTGAATTTTGTATATGAAATGATACAGTAAGAGGAATCTTGTTAAAGAATTATTGTTGGTTTTATTTTCCTGTGCTGTGCAAATCTAGTCAGCTGTGCTTAATTAAACTATGATTAAATAATCTATTTATGCAGATGAACTGTACTTTATTAGAGCAGGTTTAAACAATTCATTTTATGCAGATGAACATATTAATATGTGAACTTACTACTCTTTATGCCTAGATGTAAAAGATAGCAGCATAAGTATATATAAGTGAAATACAGGTGTTTAATCCATGTTAATTACAATAGAAAACTGATAATAGTGTTAATTATTTTTTAATTAAAAAACACACATTATTTAGATAGAGGTCCAATCTGAATATACATTGTAACATTAAGCATATTTATGTATGAGAAATATATCACATTTTGACAGTTTCATATGAAACACAAAAGTTAACATCCTACATTGTCAATAATAGTTCTCTAAATGAAATTACTATATCCAGTGTTCTGGAATTCTTGTTCTGTTTTTCTGTAATTCCTGAATATACATGTAGCAACAGAACTGAATCTATTTCAATATCTAGATTCATATTTTTATATCATCTCAAATGATTATATCACAAGCTTGTGTCCCAGGTTTTTTAAAAATTGCTAGCAAAAATTCACCACAACCTATTACCACAAAGTATGACCAAAGCCACTTAGAGAATTAGATAGGCATAATATAAAATTAATTAATTAATTAAGGATTTATATACACTGTACCACATATGACTGTAATGCTAGCTAGCTGAGAAGTCTAAGAAAAAGATCTGAAGCTGAAATTATGTGACTTTATAACTGAGGTTCACAACTTTATCAATACTCCTGAAAGAATTACTTAAACAGAAGACAAAGTCAGTGCCCTAGCTGTCTTGAATATCTTATAATTAAGGATAAAAATTCAAAGAATTTTGCATCCTTTTTGTAAACTAGTTAAAAAAGGAGATTTTTTTTTAACCTGCAAATCTTAGATTCAAATTCAAATTCAATTCAAATTTAATTTGTAGAACCGCTCCCTCTCCCCACGGGGACTCGGGGCGGTGCACAGGGAAAGTAAAAACAATAAATATACAAATATAAATACATAATATAAAAACAAATTAAATCTATTCCTGTGCTAAAACCCGTTAAACTAAAATACCCAGCAGCTATGAATAAGTTTAAAACCCCATAGAAAGAGAGACTAGCCTAGGCCGGCCAAGCGGAAAAAGTGTGTTTTTAATTTCAGACGGAAGGAGCGGAGGTCCGTAGTCGTTCTAATATCGGGGGGAAGGTCGTTCCAGAGGGCCGGGCCCGCCACAGAGAGAGCCCTTCCCCTGGGCGTCGCCCGCTGACACAGTCTAGTGGACGGCACCCGGAGAAGTCCCTCTCTGTGGGAGCGAATCGGCCGTGAGGATGTATGAGGCAGGATCCGATCCCGCAGGTAGCTAGGTCCCGAGCCATGGAGCGCTTTAAAGATGATAATTAACACCTTGAAGCGCACCCGGAAGACGACAGGCAGCCAGTGCAGCTCGCGCAAGAGCGGTGTTACATGGGTAAACCTGGTGGTTCCCATAATTGCTCGCGCGGCTGCGTTCTGGACTAGCTGAAGTCTCCGGGTGCACCTCAAGGGGAGCCCCATGTAGAGAGAGTTACAATAGTCCAGTCGGGATGTCACGAGCGCATGAGTGACTGTGCGAAGGGCATCCCGATCCAATAGGGGGCGCAATTGGCGAACCAGGCGAACCTGGTAAAACGCCCTCCTGGCCACGGCTGTCACTTGATCTTCCATGGACAGCCGGGCATCCAGGAGGACACCCAGATTGCGCGCCCCATCCACAGGGGCAAGATGTTCGCCCCCTATGGCCAGCGATGGAGTGAGCTGGTTGAATCGGGCAGCCGGAAACCACAGCCACTCGGTCTTGGTCGGGTTGAGCCTGAGTCCGTTACTTCCCATCCAGATCCGCACGGCTTCCAGGCACTGGCACATCACCGCTCCGGCATCGTTGGGGTGGTTTGGGGTAGATATATACAGCTGAGTGTCATCAGCGTAAAGATGGTACTCTACCCCAAAACCACGGATGATCTCACCCAGCGGCTTCATGTATGTGTTAAACAGGAGAGGCGAGAGGACCGACCCCTGAGGCACCCCACATGTGAGGGGTCTCGAGGTCGACCTCTGCTCTCCTGCCAACACAAATTGCGATCGGCCAGAGAGGTAGGAGGAGAACCACCGTAAAACGGTGCCTCCCACCCCCAACCCTCCCAGCCGATGCAATAGGATACCATGGTCGATGATATCGAAAGCCGCCGAGAGGTCTAATAGGACCAGGATGGAGGAACAACCCCCATCTCTGGCCCTCCAGAGATCATCAACCAACGCGACCAATGCCGTCTCGGTGCTATGCCCGGGCTGAAAGCCGGACTGGCGCGGATCTAGATAGTCAACTTCCTCCAGGTGACGGGGAAACTGTTGTGCCACCACACTCTCAACAACCTTCGCCAGAAAGGGAAGGTTGGAGACTGGACGATAGTTGTTTAATAAAGCTGGATCCAAAGAGGGCTTCTTAAGGAGGGGCCTCACCATCGCTTCTTTTAGGGAAGCAGGCAAGGAACCCTCACTTAAGGATGCGTTGACAACCTCTTGGAGCCAGCCTCGTGTCACCTCCCAGGATGCCAGTACAAGCCAGGAGGGACACGGGTCCAATAAACATGTGGTGGCTCGCAGTCGCCCACGTAACCTGTCCATATCTTCGGAAGTAACGGAGTCAAACTCCTCCCAAACAAGATCTGTCTCATGGCATCCCACTGGGCCATCAATGGAGGGTAGCCCATTCTGTATCTGAGCGGTTTTCTCCTGCAGAAAAATCACAAATTCCTCTGCTCTACCCTGTAGCGGGGCTTCCCGCACCCCTGTTGAAGTAGGGAGCGGGTCACCCTAAACAGGGCGGCAGGGCGGTTTTCTGCGGATGCTATGAGAGTAGCACAATGATGGCGTTTGGCCACTCTCAGCGCCACAATGTAAGTCCGTAAATGGGCTCTTACCTGTGTCCGGTCAGATTCAGATCGGGTGGACCTCCATCTACTCTCTAGGCATCTCTTGCGGCGTTTCATCACCCGCAGCTCCTCGGTGAACCAAGGGGCCAGGGTGGTTCGCCGCCGCAAGAGAGGCCGCAAGGGCGCGACCCGATCCAAGGCTCCCACGGCCGCACTATTCCATGCGGCCGTGAGGTCCTCCATCGGGGCACGGGTCAGGGGTACAGGAAGTGGCCCAAGCGCCTTCTGGAACCCATCCGGGTCCATCAGGCGCCTGGGGCGGAACCAGATTGGTAACTCCGGTTCCGCCTCCCCGCAGAGGGGAGCAGAGCATGTCTTTAAATTGCACAGTAATTACAATTCAAAATTGATTCCCCCCACCAATTTTTTGGTAAAGCTTTTGTTAAATCTATTTTATAATTTTCTTGCTTATATTGCAATTGGATAAACTAACAAATAAACAAATTTAGAAGTTATATTCTAAGAATTGTAGATAAGGCTTTGAATAGCTTTTACAGTTCAATCTTCATTTTTTTTCTAAATAGCAGGCTTTATAGTTCATATGCAAAAGGTTAATGCTCACTCTTCCATCACAAAACATTTAATAGCAGCGTAGGATTAATGATCCTATGATTTCATCGTTTAATGTTATGTACACAGCACTTCATTCTTGCCATGCAATACATCACTGTAACATTTTAAAAATTCTAACTGCATCAATTTATTTAATTAACTGATTCAACTTGTACCCTACTTTCAATTAATGAATGGTGTAATGAGTTAGACCTATGTACTTTTCTATTTATTTGTTTATTTATATCCTACCTTTTTTTATTTTTACAAACAACTCAACGCAGTGAACATATCAAATATTCCTTACTCCACGTATTTTCCCCACAACTACCACCCTGAATCAATTGTCAGTAGAGAATCTTCTATTTTGGCTTCTAAGTGTGCCTCACTTATCATGCTAGTAGCTCATGAGACCAACTATAGTGTTAGATGTATATTATATATTAATATAAACACAACAGAATTTGGCACGGTGCAGGAATTTGTTCCCCATTTTCTCTTGGTATTATTCCCCTGACACACACACACACACACACACACACACACAATATCTCTCTGAGCCATCCTTCATTAAATACAGGCTGGCATTTCTAAAGGCATGCTTTAATGCAGGGATGTCCAAACTTGGGAACTTTAAGACTTGTGGACTTCAACTCCCAGAATTCCCCAGCCAGCTATGCTGGCTGGAGAATTCTGGGAGTTGAAGTCCACAAGTCTTAAAGTTCCCAAGTTTGGACATCCCTGCTTTAATGTGATCCCCTCGAATGCCCTAGATAGCAGACTTTCAGGGGTTGTAAAGCCCACCCACTCTTCATGTGACGGCTGATCCCCGGACTCGCTAGTTCACATTGTATTTACATGCCCCTACTACCGGGAGGAAAGACTACAACTTATTTCCCCCATCTGCCAAAGATTCCCTGGACTAACCGGAAATCTTAGTCTTTGTCTTTTACTCCAGGACACTGACTCCAAGATCACACTAAAGGTTGCAAAACTTTTTGCTGCAGTCCTGGCATGCAAGAACCGTGGGAAGGGTCGGGTTGGCCAGACACACTGACTGTTTGCAGTGCACCACCTGGTGGTTGCATAAGGTGCCAATATGCAGATTTCACGTAAACTCTCATATGGCATCTACCATTTATGCACAATTCTAACTAACCATAGTCCTTAAAGCATAGATTTAAATTTTCATAACGGATAGATGGTATGGTCGACAGAATGGTTTTTATCATCTATTTTGCCTATTGTCTCCCACTTTTCAGTGGGGCTCGGTTGTATATTTCTGTGTGATTTGTTTGTCTTGATCTCTGGTCAATAAAGTGAATAATAATATTAATATAAAACATTATCTTCTTCTTCCATAATCCCTTGCGGGGGTGGCATCTTGGGCAACTGAATGGAGCTAGCAGAGAGTTTAATGGCCGGATGCCCTTCTTGTCGCCAATGCAGAGTTTTGTTCTCATTGCGCCCAGAGAGAGAAATATCTGCCTCTACCTAGGATCAAACTCACAACCTCCTGATTGTGAGGCGACAGCTGCACCTTTAGACCACCATACTACTCAAATAAATATAAAACATATTTATATAAATATAAATGTATATTTATAAATATTTAAAAAAACAGACAAGTGTTTAATTACAGAAAATAGTTTAAAGATAAAAAAGGCCATTGAGCATCACATCCTTGAAGTGACAATATACTTATTATGCATAAATAAATATATTCCAGAACAGCTCAAAATACTAAGAACTTGATGCCTAATCAGGCTTGATGATGATCAACTATTTTAAGATCAGCTGTTATTTTCAGTTTAATGCTGTTGATTGGGAGTATCAAATTGGTATTTTTTAAAAGTGCCTGCATGTCTAGCCACTGCTGTGCCTTGATTGCCTTTCAAATCTCTTTAATACACTGATTCTTATTCTACCTAGACCATGATTTCATCATTTTTGGCCATCTGTAACATTTGGCGTGGATTCTTGGACTCTCTATTCTTTGACTATGAGAGATTCCTTGAAGAATTAGAACTTCGATTGTACTGCTAAGCGTTGTTTGGTTGGTTGATCATGTGTCATTAAATTATTATTTTTATTTCTAGCAACTACATAGATAGATTTTCTCCATGAGTCTCTCTGTCCCTCACTTGGACTTTTCGGTAATCCAACAGTGTACAAATCACAATTGTAGCTGATGGGGATATCTCCTTTAGGAGACAGAAAGTTGTGCAGCGGAATGTGCAGCTAGAGAAACGTTGCTAGGAGACACACGGATAGAGTCTCAGACACTGATAGTAAAAACAAGTAGCTTTACTTGTGATGTAAAACTAAACTACTGCTTCACAAACAGTGATAGTAGGTATTGAATCAAATACAGTCCTTAACTCACAAACAATTGCTTACAGTTGCAATCCACGATTCTTCCTTGTCAGTCAATCAGTCAGTCACAGCGAGCAGAGAGAGAGAGAGAGCTCTCCTGGCTTCCTCTTATTGCTGAGTTAATTACAGCTGCTAATTACATTCAAATATTTAAAGTAGCAAAGATCATTTGTCATCATGGCTTATATATATGGCCTACCCAACATTAGGATTATACTCCTAACAGTAGCCTCTCTTTCTTGTCATTACAGCTTTTTTCAGAGTGCTAAATTGGCTTATTTTAATTACTGTCGTATCTAAGTGATGGCAAACCTTTTCGGCATCAAGTGCCCAAACCGGAACTGATGTGCATGCACACATGCACCAGAACACTGGAAACCTGAAAACCAGCTGGCCACTACACATGCACGTGCCAGCCACCTGGTCTCTGGGTTTCCGGCCAGCTGGTCTTCATGCATACCAGAAACCCAAAGACCAAGTGGTCAGTGCATGCATGCACACCGGCCAGCCGGTCTTCAGGTTTCTGGTGCTCCGGCATGTGCAAAGACCAGCTGGCCGGTAAACATACAGGTGCCAGAAACCAGAAGAGCAGCTGGTGATAGGACACATGCCCATGGAGAGGGCTCTGCGGGCCACCTCTGGCACACATGTCATAGGTTCACCATCACAGTCCTATCTGATCTAACACCGAAATTGGAATTACAGTGTCCCTGATAATGTATAGGATATGAAAATAATAATATGAAATGCATCAGATTAGAAATACTTTCTTATAGAAATGAATACAATGAGTGAAACACAGCATGAAATAAGGTTTTGAGTTTTATTTGATTTATATCCCACCCTTCTCCAAAAGGACCCAAGGTGTTCTTTTGCTTCCATATAGTAGCTAAATACATTAATTCAATGCAAACATACAGCCTGGTCAACTACCCTGTTTGCCCAAAAATAAGCCCTCCCCAGATAATAAGCCCAATTGGGCTTTTGAGTGCATGCACTAACATAAGCCCTCACCTGAAAATAAGCCCTCCCCAAAAATATTGCAACACAGCAGCAGCCATGAGGTGACCACGCTCGTCGCCTCCTGCACCTCAAAAATAATAAGATCTCCCCAAAAATAAGGCCAAGTACTTATTTCGGAGGTCAAAAGAAAATAAGACTGTGCCTTATTTTCAGAGAAACATGGTAGATAACAAATATTTCATTAGATGTTGGTTTGCTTCACTTCTTTCTCTCTTTGCATATATTAAATTATCAATAAAATAGCTATTATTGAATGTTTTGTGACAATAACTAGTTTACGGATATACTATCATAATTGTCCCAAAAATATGAAACCAACCTCTAATTCCACTTTTTGTTCCTTTTTTAAAGCAAGTCAAAGTCAATTTTAACAGCAGTTACATAAATTAAGATATAAACCAATACTAGTTATTTTGCTAATTAGGGAAATTTGAGAATTGAAATTTTTCACTCATCAACCAAATTGAACAGTTGGACTATAACAGGGAAGTGAGAGAATAAGAAAAGGAAGTATCAAAATAGTGTCCATGTCCATGTGATGGAAGCCCCACATTTTTTAATGTGCATGTGATTCTTTCTTGTAGATGCTTTAATATAGGGGTCCCCAACCTTTGCAACTTTAAGTCTGAAGGACTTCAGCTCCCAGAATTTTCCAGCCAGCAAAGCTGGCTGGAGAAGTCTGGGAGCTGAAGTCCTTCAGACTTAAAGTTGCAAAGGTTGGGAACCCCTGCTTTAATAGGTTACGCAATGCATTCAAAGAAGTGAAGGAAAACATCACTGTGGATAAAAACCAGAAAACAACTGGGAACAGCTTCTAAAAGGCTTGGCAAAAATGAAGCTCTTTTTATCATTCAAAAAGAGGTCCTTTGTGCTCCCTTGGGTTCACACTGTTAGAGAAAAAGAACCCCTGAAACTCTTAAATTTTAACACATCTTAAGAGTGTTAAGTCTCTTAAGACACAAGCTTAATATTCTAATTGTAATGAGCTGTTAACAGTGATTGTTGTTTCACTGCTCAGGCAAAATTACTATAATTTCCAGTTTCATTTCATGTTTTATACTGTGCTGATAATTGCTGTTGATTTATTGGATTTTAACAATAGTCTGCAGTTTGTAATAAAGCAAATAATGTATTCAGTTATGCAAAATCATATGAAAAATGTATATGCAGCAAAAGTCATGTGATTCATTTGTGGATATATATATTTTCCCTTTAGCAGAAATGAGTAATTTGATTTTAGATAGGATCCTTTAAAGAGGCAAAACTTTGCATCTTCCAAGCAAGTCAGAAAATAACCTTTTCTATGTTTTGGGATGGAAGTAGTTTATGGAGTGGTCCATAAATGATTTCTCTAATTTTAGCATGGCCATCTTACAGTAGGAAGCCAGATTTCAGAGCCACGGTAATTTTCCTGGAAAATAAAAGGGGTGTGTGATTGGAAGATAGCAATTAATAAAATGGTAATGATTATACTGATCCTTTTGCATTAAAAAGTTATGTGTCTACTTAGAAACCCATGACAAAAAATATCTGATTAAAGAAAGAAAAATAAGAGTTATGTTCTTGCAAACAAATTCAAGCCACTCAATCAAACTGCAAACATATAGATACTACTTTCCTGAACATGATTATGGGATTTTCACAAAGTTGAATAATAAAAATGTATTAATACAACTCCAGGGTTGAAATGGTACCAGTTCGCCTGAACCGGTAGTAAAATGCTTTAGGCAAACCGGTATTTCTGACATCAGCTGTGCCACACGATTTATATTAGCTAGAAAGCAGGATATCCTGCTTTCTAGCTAATCTAAATCATGTGGCACAGTTGATCCCCACCCTCACTGTTCGCTTACTTTGCAGGCACGCTTGGTAGCAGGCTCCGCCCACCCACCCTGATGTCATCATGTCTGTTTTTGACGCTCTGCGCATGCTCACATTGTTACTGAACCGGTAGCAAAGGTGTTTCCACCACTGTACAACTCTGTTGTAAATGCCCAATAATAATTCATCACTTGAAAATCAGTCAATTCCATTTCTTACAACAGAGGAAAAGAAACAAAGCAATACATCAGCTTGGGCTTAATTCTGACAACAATCTGTCTTAAGACCGAGTGGCTGTGGTTTCCGGCTGCCCGATTCAACCAGCTCACTCCATCGCTGGCCATAGGGGGCGAACATCTTGCCCCTGTGGATGGGGCGCGCAATTTGGGTGTCCTCCTGGATGCCCGGCTGTCCATGGAAGATCAAGTGACAGCCGTGGCCAGGAGGGCGTTTTACCAGGTTCGCCTGGTTCGCCAATTGTGCCCCCTATTGGATCGGGACGCCCTTCGCACAGTCACTCATGCTCTCGTGACATCCCGACTGGACTATTGTAACTCTCTCTACATGGGGCTGCCCTTGAGGTGCACCCGGAGGCTTCAGCTAGTCCAGAATGCAGCCGCGCGAGCAATTATGGGGATCGCAAGGTCCACCCATGTAACACCGCTCTTACGCGAGCTGCACTGGCTACCTGTCGTCTTCCGGGTGCGCTTCAAGGTGTTAATTATCATCTTTAAAGCGCTCCATGGCTCGGGACCTAGCTATCTGCAGGATCGGATCCTGCCCCATACATCCTCACGGCCGATTCGCTCCCACAGAGAGGGGCTTCTCCGGGTGCCGTCCACTAGACTGTGTCAGCGGGCGACACCCAGGGGAAGGGCTCTCTCTGTGGCAGGCCCGGCCCTCTGGAACGACCTTCCCCCCGATATTAGGACGACCACGGACCTCCGCTCCTTCCGTCTCAAATTGAAAACCTACTTTTTCCGTCTGGCCGGCTTGGGATAGCCTCCCTGTCCTGGGGTTTTAGGGTAATTTTAATTATTTGTAGTGTTAAGGGGTTTTAGGGACAGTTTTTAGTTTTATAGATGTTTTTAGCGCAGGATTTGTTTAATTGTGATTTTAAATTATGTATTCTGTTTGTGTTTATTGTTTTTTAATTTTCCTGTGCCCCGCCTCGAGTCCCTCTGGGGAGAGAGAGCGGGCTACAAATAAAAATTTATTATTATTTATTATTATTATTATAAGACTTGCCTTTCAAAATGAAGTTTCCCCTGAGATTAAGACGACTCCCAGCCCAATGGTATTCTGGAAGGGCTTAAAAACCTGGTTGTTTTCCTAGGCTTCAGGTAGGATGGATGAAACCACTTGCTAGCTGTATTTGACATACATTACCCGTTGGCTTTGGTATTATCTGGATTTTCTATCTTTTTATTTCTTTTATTGTACTTACCTTATTGTATTTGCTTTTCATTTTTATATTGTCAGAGTCAGACATCAAAATAAAATAAGAACAAGAAACAAATCAAATAAATGAGACCCTGAATAAAGTGAAAATTACAGGACCTTTAAAGAAAGTGAACATGTAATGAAATTTGTGATAATAACTGTGTAAAATACAGCTTTTTGTACCCTGAACTTTACAAAAAAGCTGGTTTAAAAGGCGCAGAAAATAATTAAATCAGATCCTATGACTAAAAATTGTGAAGGAAAAAAAAGAACAGATTGGAGAGTAAAGAGATTCTCTGAAGTGAAATACTGAATGTGCAATTGCCTTGAGTCTGTCAGGAAGCAAAAATATGTTTTCACCTGATATTTGTTTTTTTTAAATGTCTTGCAAAGGAAGGAACCATGACTAGCAACAAAACTAAAAAAAAGGAGCCTGAATTTGTAACGATGATGCCAGCAAAACCTAAGTCTAGAACAGGGGTCCCCAACCTTTTTTATTCTGTTGGCAATGGCGGCTTTGGTGACATGCGCAAATGAAACTTTGCATGCTCAATGGCTGCTTCAGGGGCCCGATAGCTGATGTCAGGGTTGGGGACTCCTGGTTTAGAACAAACTGAATTTGGAAGGGATGATAAGAACAAACATTTGTTTCTTTAACCATGTGTAAGGCCTGCAGCCATCTTTTCTTTTTGGTCTTTGGCCTGCCGCACTCTCTATTATGCTACTATGCATTTTCTGTTGTAGGAAAATGGGAGGGGGGATTGTACGGAGTTGGATGCTATGTAGCTGTAACAAAATTCTTTCTAGAAAGCCAAGGTCATCCTTTGTCTTTGCACCTCTGCACCTGACCAGAACTGGATGGGTGGAAGCTGCCAGCATGGCAGTAGGATATTGGATCATGTGATGGACTTGTGGGTGTGGGGGCAAGATCTTGAACTTTCAACTGGGTGGGGAAAACCAGGAAGCTTTCAGATTCAGGTTTTCCCAGATGTGCCAACATGGCTCTCTTAATTAATTGGAACTTTGAACAATACTTTGCCTTGGATTCTGATTTACTTTTGGATCCTATTTGGAACACTGACATTAACCCGAATCACACCATAATCTGAGCAAGATCAAAGGAAAGTTTAGGTCTATTGTTCAGAGAAAATTATGACTAAAAAGAGATATACGTATGTATCTACTTTCCATACAGGTAGTCCTCTACAATCATTTATTTAGTTATTGTTTGAAGTCACAATGGAAATGAAAAAAAAGTGGCTTATGACCATTTTCCCCAATTATGATTGCTATAGTATCCCCATGGTCACTTGATCAAAACCAGATGTTTGGCAACTGGCTTGTATTTATAACAATTGCGGTGTCCTGGTGTCATGTGATCACTTTTTCCATCCTTCTGATAAGCAAAGTCATAAGAAACCAGGTTCACAAGTTACTAACTTAATAGCAATAGCACTTAGACTTATATACCGCTTCACAGTGCTTTACAGTCCTCTCTATGAGGTTTACAGAGTCAGCATATTGCCCCCAACCATCTGGGGCCTCATTTTACCCCTCGAAAGGATCAAAGGCTGAGTCAACCTTGAGCCTGGTGAGATTCGATCTGCCAAACTGCTGGCAGCCGATTATCAGCAGAAGTAGCTTGCAGTACTGCCCTCTAACTACTGCGCTGCCGCGATTCATAATACGTGCTCCATTCATTTTACAACTGTGGCAAGAAAGGTTGTAAAAGGGGACAAAGTTCATTTAAGTGCTGTCTTGGTGAGAGAATAATAGTAATAATCCTGAATTTTTATTTGGATAAGGTAGGTTCTTTGAGGAACCTGATAGACTCCATCTTGAATATTTTACCAGCAAGTACGCTTTTCTGGAAAAATCACAGGCTGGAGCAGAATCAGAAGGTTATAGTGACCTGATGAGAAAATAGCCTGTTCCCTCCCTTTAGACTTCCTCTGTAACAGGAAATGTTTTGCAGGAAGCCGGTAATTATCTTATTGTTAAGGTTCTGGAAACAGGTTTGGAAAGTCCTTTGGGGTTTCTGAACACATGTGTTGGTTCCATGTACTTTTCACATTGTGGGAGACATTGTATTCCTTGCACGCAATGTTGTTCTTTTCATGACGTATGTAATACATAATTTCAGGTATATAAAGTAGAACTCTGTACCTGGAAGGCATTCTCTTTCTGTTTTAGAGAATCCGTCAGCGCTGACGTGTATGTAAACAAACTGCTGTTTCCTTTTGCTTATAAGACTTATAAGTCTCTGTGATTATTTTTATATGCTGAAGAAAATATCTGGGATATTTTTCTCACACTTGGTTAGCAACAGAAATTTTGGGATCAATTGTGGTCGCAAGTCGAGGACTATCTGAATTGTCCTGGTCTTCTCCAAAAGCAGAGCTATATTTAAAAGTCAAAATTGTACAAGGATTTCAGCCTTGGGTAGATAAAGCAATGGTTAAAGAACCACTTTCTGTTTTAAATGAGTTCAAGCCTCCAGGGCAAATGAATAACATCCAAAGATGCTAAAAGAGCTTGAAAATGTTATTTCAAAGATTTGTCTGTAACCTTTAAGAATTCTTGGAGGCATGCAAATTTATCTCTATCTGAAAAATAGGGAGAGGCAGATCTAGGAAAAAAAGAATAGATCTGATCAGCCTGATGTCAGCTTTGGATAAAACTTTAAAGCAGTTTTTAAGAGCTATTTTTATTAGCATGCAGAAAATGAACTAATTATTAGGAACCAAGATTTATTATGGATTTCTTTAGAATATATCTGCCAAAGCCAATTCTGCCAGATATTAAGTAGTTCACATGATGGAGTTGCTTATTAAGGAGGTCAGTCATGCTAACTTTTATTTTAATCATCACCCTACAATTGTGTCTAAAATAACTTTGTTATGGGAGGATGCATTAGTGAGTTTTCATTAGTACTCACATGAACAAAAAGTCACAATGGTGATATAGAAACATCTGTGTGTTTGATTAAAGTTCATCAATTGTCTCTTTTCCATGGGGTCCTTGGTGCTCTCAAAGCTTGGCTGTTTTCTTGCAGATGTATTATTATCAAAGTAGGTAATATCATCAGTGCTATAGATATTATTGATTACTGTAGTATTACTATAGCACTGATCATGTTACCTAGTTTGGTAAGGAAATGTCTGCTCAGAGAACACTAGTTGAACTCTGAGCTACAAATATTCTCATATATCAATGTTTCTTTTCCAATAGCCAAGTTATCACCACACGAAATACTGGGAACACAGCAATTCTTAAAACTTTGTCCTTAAGGTCTGCAACCAGTCTTCTCAAAATGTCCTCTTCTGTAGAAAATTGTTGCATCCTAATTCAGATAATTCAGATAGCTGTATTAAATACTTCAAAATTATTAGTTTAAATAGTAAAATACATGCACACATACATCTTGAAGCAGATGATATTCTTCAAATACGAAGGAAATATTTGAACAAAGCTGATTCTTTGTTATATGTTTTCACCATGCACAAACACAATGTGTACATGTCACCAATCATATTAACTAATCTTGTATGTAGGTTGAAAATACAATCTGTATCTGATACTGCTTCAGTTATCTGTGTATGATACTGCTTCAGCCAGACTAATTGGCTCAGTGGCTAAGACGCTGAGCTTCTCAATCACACAGGTTGGCAGTTTGGCGGTTCGAATCCCTAATACAGGTCTCCTGCATGATCAGCAGGTTGGACTAGTTGACTGCCAAGGTCCCTTCCAACTGTGTTATAGTTGCTATTATATTAAAGTCAGTTATAAATTGCATATAAAGAACTGATATAAAGAATTGTTGCAAAGCTAAGAAAATGGCAGAATTGGTCAGAGAATGTGACCGAGATTTATTTTACTTTTCATTTTATTTATGGACAAAGAGGTTCAATTAGTCCACAACTTACAGGCATTTGTTTAATGACAGATGGAACTATAAAGGATATGGAAGTGATGCTTTAGAGACCATTTTTATTTATTAAAGTATTTTTTCCAGCTGTGGAGCTGAGATTCCACCTTACTGCAGCCAGACATTTAAGAACAAAACGACTGCCAACCCAGGGTAGACAAACTTTTCTAGTGGGGTGCAGAAATGTGAGTGGGGTCCCTGAAATCTGAGCTCTGTGCCTGCAGCCCTTCAGAGTTCCATTCATGAACCATTTTGGAAGAGTTCCCTTCCATGGTGGAAGAGAGGGGAACTCCTTTGAAGGTCTACAAAAATTGAAGCCAGATCTGATACATACTACTGCAGTCCTTTGGAGGAGGTGTTTTCCATGCATGGAGGGAAACTGAACTTGGTAAGCAGCTCTTCCTCTCTGTCTGCTTAATAGCCAGATCACTTAATGATCACAACCAGGAATGCTGGGATTGTGCTCATTGAGAAAAGCAGTCACGTGGGCATTTTGCTTAAGCCACTTGGTTAAACAACTGATATTCCGCTCCATGTTGTGGTTGCAAGTCCAGGACTACTTATATCAGTGTTTCTCAACCGTGGCGACTTTAAGTCCTATGGACTTCAACTCCCAGAATTCCCTAGCCAGCTGGCTGGGGGATTCTGGGAGTTAAAGTCCATAGGACTTAAAGTTGCCAAGGTTGAGAAACACTGACTTACATCTTACTTTTCATTTCTTCATTTAATGTACAAATTAAGAGTTGCTGTGAATGTCTTACATCTATACAAGAGTAAACATTCCCATTTTGCCCCTTTATTTAACCCCTAAAAACAAATCTGAAATATTCAGAAGTTCTGCAGGTTTGAAGTAGCCCCACCTAGGGCTACAAGCAAAACAAGAGTCATGGCTTTAGAGAAACTGAACTAAGGTTTCACTGGTAGGAGTAGTGTTACAGTAAGGAGGGTAAGGAAATAGATGGACAAATTGATAATACTTTAAAAAGTTCAAAAGGAACATATGGTTTGATAGGATGTATCAATAAGCAGATGACACATCTGCTATGACATTACAGTGCTCTCCATGCTGGAAAACTCTTGGAGTCCCAGCATACCTGAATGGCATTAGTGTAGGAGATGACCAGTCTAAGTCTGAGGGAGGGGTTAAATGTGTCATCAGTCATGAGTACCTTCATGTCCACAAGAGATCTAAATCTAGCCCACCATGAATTCTGTTATTGTTGTTGTTAGTTGTGAACTCATATCCGACCCATGGTCAACGTTCCTCCAGGCCTTCCTGTCCCCTGCCATCCTCTGGAGTCCATTCAAGCTCATGCCTACTGCTTCGGTGACTCCATCCAGCCACCTCCTTCTCTGTTGTCCCATTCTTCTTTTGCCCTCAATCTTTCCCCGCATTAGGCTCTTCTCCAGTGAGTCCAGTGAATTCTGTATTTGCCACCAAATTGCTTTAACTGTTAGTAGTTCAGATTCTTGCAGAGAGCTTAAGCTTACAATAAAGGTTTATACCCATTTGATCTACCTACTGATTTCCCCCTGCGCTTAACATTAGACTAAAATGAAAAAGATAAACCAAGGGAAATTTCCTTAAAGCTCCTTCCACATTCCTCATGACTGGAAGTATTTTATTATTATTATTTTATAGAATTTTTTTCTACAGACCTGTAATAGACATGCTTAAAATCTGATTTGTTCACCAATGCTATGAACATGATCTATATTTTGCTAAGGTTTCATCTTATTTAAGCTGCATGCTGCCATCATTCAAAAATAAAACATTGAGTGTGGAGTTGACATTTCAGTATTATATATAGCCAACTCACAGATTTCATACTAAAGTGAATCCTGCAAATCCAATGGAAATTAACTCGTGTAAATTCTCTACTTCATTTACAAAAGGCAAGCATGAATCAGCTGCAGCTTAAATAGAAAGTCAACCTGGGTTATATTATCATAAATGTATTATTTTCTCTTGTGACTGTCATTTAGATTAATCTTTCCATAATTGGTCCTACCTATAAAACATGATTACTGATAAGATAAGTGATTTATATCTAACAAGAAATGTATATGTACCCTTCCTGGTGACATAACAATCTCACCTTCTATTTACAGTAAAAGAACAACCATATTGTAGCTGTGTAAATAAGCCATAATATTTAGGGCCAGATATGCCTGGAATAGCAAAGTGACAACACTTGTTCTATGGATAATAAAATGACTGCATGCAGATGTTTCAGATTAAGGCCAGGTTCTTCGCTACTCTTACAGTTAGTATTTTCTGATTATCTTTGACACAAGACAGAAGGGAGACAAATTTAAGTTCAGAAGTTTATAAAACCGTCAGGTTTAACAATGTTTGCTGAGATTCTGCTGTCCTTATGATTAAAGTAAACTTATAATTTAATGAATGCTACTTGTCTATAATGATCTAACTTTCATTTGATTCCACATTCAGCTGTTTTATGAATAAAGCGACTAGCAAAGCATTTCCAGTTCATATCAAAAATAAGTTATTACTCATCTTCAAGCTGTAATGCAAAGATAATTTTCTTTAATTCTTGCTTCAGATGTAAGTAAGTAATTACTTTTAACAGTATGTATTTTATTTATTACGATTGCTATTTGTGAATTTCTAATATTCTTCCAAAATTATAGTGATGGGTTGTATTATCATAAATTTATTATTTTCTCTTGTGATTGTCATTCAGATTAATCTTTCTAGCTGACCCTTCTTCCAATAAAGAAATCACACAAAAAATATTTTGAAGTAATTTGGAGTAATTAATTATCGAAGCCAAATATTTGTACGCTTTAAAAAAAACCTAAACTTTAATAGGCACAAAGGTTTGTGTACATTGCAGTTTTAAAAAATTATTATTCACCTTGGCTTTCTGGAAACTGTCTCAACCATGCTAACAAAAATAAATTCTTAAATGTTTTTTTCACCTGCATTTAGTGCTCTATAAATGCAGTGTGTTATACTTGAATGAGCACAGATACTCTCAAAATCTATACAGAAGGCTTTGTCTTCAACAATAGGCCAAACAATAATTTTAAAAGGGTTACGAGGACTCATGCAGTGTGTTTTGCTGGCATTGCTTTTTCCTTGAAGCTTTGTGAGCAGTTCTTTTTTTTTTTTTTTTTGCATCCCTGCTGCCATCCCATTAAAGACAACATGCGTAAACAAACTTTCAAGGGAGGCTTTATTACGTTTTTTCCCCCTCTAGGACAGAAGAAACTTCACATTTAGATTTTATTTAGTATGATAAGGTAACCACTTGGAAAGCTGCCCAGAAGTAAACAATGCCACTTTGAAATAAGGGATTTTTCTGTAAGATCTTTATCTTGTTGAATATTAATTAATAGTAACTGGATTCGCTTTCTTTACAGGAGAAATCTATTGCAATAATCTTCATCCCAGTGTGTTTGATAATAAAGGAGAAATAGGGTGATGGCAATATGAAAAATGTGGTCTAATTAACATAGATCAGGGGTGTCAAACTCAATTTCATAGAGGGTCTTATCAGGGCTGTATCAGGGCCCATCCCAAGTTGACCTTGGGATGGGCGTGGTTGACTGGGTGGGCGTGGCTGACTGGGCGTGGCTGACTGGGTGGGCATGACCATCTTGACACCATTCCCCAAACTGCTGGCATGTTTCCTGTTTGCATTGGGTAGACTGGGCTGAAGCCACACTGGCCTGATCTTTCCTCTTCGCATTGGGTAAACCAGGATGGCCCCGCATCACAGGCTGGATGTGGCCCTCGGGCCTTGAGTTTGACACCCTTGACATAGATTATACATCTGGACAACCCATTGAGTCCAGTAGTTTTCAGGATAGGATTAAGCTTCCCAATCATAAGGTCCAGGTCCAGCCTCACTTCTGCTTAGAAAACAGGTGGAAATCACGGCTAACAGGCTTCTGACCAGATCTAGTTGGTTATGACACTTCTCGGATCAGAAAGTCTTGGCAAGAATAACTCACGGTCTGATCATCACCCAATTCCTCAAAAGATATTGGCTAAAGAATCAGAATTTTTCCAGTTAAGACAACTGCTCAAGTTTACTACAATTAAGGTTTGGAATATTTATTGATTTTCTTACTTTTTTTTTTTTAAAAAAGTCCCAAATTGTATAATGAACACCCTTTGAATGGTGTGGGAGTAGGAATGGATTTCCAGAAAAAAATAGCAGACTACAGGAAGCAGGAGCCCCACTCAGGGGACCCTGAGGACACAGATAAACCTCCAAGTGCTTCAAGGATCCTCTAACCAATTTCATTGTAATTTTATTACAATGACAATAAAGATTATTATTATTATTATTATTAAAAGGATGCAGATTACCAGCTACCTGCAAAGAATATAAATCCTTCCATTCTCCTCTATGTTGTCAGAGCTGAAGAAGCTTCTTGGATGAGCAGTGAAATATCTCCAAAAGAAAAAAAAACAAGGAAGTCCAATTGCCTCCTGGGACAGCCATGGGACAGCCATGACCTGAATGACTAAGAATCTCTACAGATTTTTAGAAGGACAGCTTGTTACTAACTGTGAGATACTGTACAAAGACTGTACTTTCTTTCAGTACTCTGTGAATCAGGTGTTTGCATAAGGTAATTCCAAAAATGCCTGATAAACAGATTTTGCAGGTGTTTAATAATTTTAACATTTCAAGACTACTTGACTATGAACCGGGGTGTGTGTGTGTTTATGTCTGTCTATATGACTGCTAAAATCTACAATCTCTACATTTGAAAGTGTTCACCCCAACAAAGAATCATACAGAAAGAAACCATGAATACTAATCCCATGCTAGCTGATGTTGGTTTTTTTGTTTTTGTTTTTTTTTATATTGAAAAAGTTTTATTGGTTTTACAGTTTTTCAATAGGGTAGGGTAAGGGATACAGAAAAATTTTTGAGAGCATTCACGTCCAAGTCGTCGGCCCTTCTGGAACTTCAATATAAATCAATAACAAAACATTGTTCATAACACTACAAAGTGAAAACAAGTACATATTTCTAAGTTCTTAATTCTATGCTGTCAGTCATTTACAAAAATCCAGATACACATGTTATATAATATTACTCAAAAATCAAAGCAAAGTTATTTTTTTGATCTAAGTCTCTTGGCTATTGGGTCTTCTATCTCACCCTCCGGGCCCCCAGCGGGCGGGGCCGAGGCTCCCTCCGTCCCCCCTGAATCTTCCCCCAGGGCAGAGGAGTGTTTTTTAAGAAAGGCATCCGCCTCAGCAACTGTTTTAATCCTCACTCTTCCTCCTTCCCAGAACACCAGCATCCCTTCGGGCGTCACCCACTTGAACCAGATCCCGTGGTCAAACAACTTTTTGGACAAGAAGGAAAATTTCCTTCACGATTCTCTAATCTTTCTAGGGATCTGCTTCAAGATGGTAACCTCCTTTTGTTGGTAAATTAACGGACCCCCCCCTTTGCACTTTCAGGATTTCCTCTCTGGTCGACCTTCTAACAAATTTAACATGTATCTCTCTAGGTACTTCATTTATCCTGGCATATGCAGAATTTATTCTATAGGCTAGGTCAATGTCCCCCCTAATCTCATCCTTGGGTTTCTGTAAATAGTCTGCTAAAATTGTGCTCATGAGATCAGGGAGACATTCACCAGATTCCTCAGAAACATTCTGAAATCTCAAAAAATATGTCATCCTTTCCATATCCATCCTAGACACATGCCCATTTATTTCCACAACCTCATTTGTGACATTTTTAATCTCTCCCTTAGCCCCCTCCAGCCCCCCCTCCAATTCTTCATTCTTCTGTGTGTTCTCCAGCACTTGCTTCCGCGTATCCAATAACTCCTTTTTAAAGTTGATATTTTCTGCCCTCTGAGCCTTGATTTCTTGTACCAAAGTTTGTATAACCGATTCAAGAGAAGCCATCCTTAGTTCTAAGCTTGCCAGTGCTGATTCTTGTGCCATGATTAGCTGTAAAAGTTGGTGCCACTAAAATGGCGTTTTTAGGGTGGAGCTGTTAAGGCAGATCAGGAGCCAAAAGTTCAGTTCAAAGTTGTAAAGTTCAGGAACCAAGAGAGAAACAATTTTCCAAATCAATAAGTATAATAACGAAGGCACTCCAGAAAAGAAATCACAAATCCAAATTTTTTTTTTACTTTAGTAACCAGAGGAAGTTCAAGTCACAAAGAGACGCTGGAAATTTTCCATAAGTAAAATAGTCATTCAGGGCCAAAGAGAAGCCATCTTCCGCCGTCCAAGCTCAAAGCCCAAAGGGGAGAGTGGTTAAAGAAATTGTTTCAGCCAGACCTAGAAACTCTGTTGCAAATCAAGCCGCAAATCACTTTCCCTTGTACAAACAGTCCGGATTGAAAATATCCACTTCCTCGCAGCGAGGAGCCATTTTCAAGCGCCGCTTAAATCCGAGGGTTTTTTTTACAAGCAAACACCCCCCCTCCAAGTCCTTTCAGCCAGGCTGACAGCAGAAAAAAAAAGTTTTAAATCACTCACTCTCCCCTTCGTAGTCAAAGCCCCAGGCAGCCTTCCGACCCAGGCGATCCTCTCTCTCCATGTTAACGAATGGTGCCGTCTGCCTTTGGCGAAGGGAAATCCCCCCGCAGCATGTCCTCCTTCATCTGAGCTGAAGACAAGGGTTGCTGCCCCACTGCCGTGGGGGGAGCAGCCCAGGCAAGCCGGCCCTACGGGAGACCCCCGAAAAAATGGGGCGTCTCGCCCCCGTGGGGGGGCAGAAAAAGCAACAAAACGGCGAGCGAGCGCTAGGCTCGCCCGTCGCCGCTGGAGCCGGAACCGGAAGTCCTAGCTGATGTTGTTTTAATGAAATAATTGTAACGATTCATGCATAATATACCTTTAAGTAAAGTCTACTTATTTCATTCTGATTTACTGAACTTCACATAATCATTTCAAACTGGCCAAAATTCAACTTACTTTGACAAATATAAATCTAAACTGGATCATCCCACAAAATGTAGTCATCAAAATAAAAGAGCCAAGTTTTTTTTTTTTTAATATTTCATACTTTTGTAGGGGTCACTGTATATCTTTGCATGCTATTTAGTGTGGTTTCTCAGACTGATGTGGCTAGAGCATTGATTAAATAATTTAAAAATCCACAATGCATCATCCCTGCTATCTATGCTGAATGGCGATATTAGCTTGGCTGAGAAATTCTGAGAGTTGAAGTCCACAGGTCTTAAAGTTGCCAAGGTTGGAGACCCCTGCCCTAGACAATGGAACTGAAACAGTTGCACATGCTGTGGGATCAAAATTATAATGTTACCGCTATAAAGTTTGTAATACCGGTGTAGTTATTTGTGAAAACACCCAGACCAAACAAGAAATAAACCATTGAATTACTAGTCAATTAATCTTATACGGTCTTGTAGCTCACCTAACAGGAGTGCATAATTATATAACATGGCATTTATGAGATAGAAAAGTTTTCCTTGAGGATTTCCAGGCTGATGAACAGAAATACCTTTGCTTCTACTTCACTTGCTTATGGAGAGCTAATGTTTTATGCAGTAACTTCTCTTATCAAGTTATCTTGCATTACTGATAGCCTGCAGTATGATCAGAGCTGATTTTTCAGTGGATATAAACCTTCAGAAAGCCTCGTTTAAAATGTTTGCATTGTCTTTTTTTATTGAAACTCAAGCACAGGAGAGAAGTACATAAAATACATTATGCTAGTATATCAGAGTATATTCATAGATTGGAATAGGCAACAAGGTCAGCCAATGAATAGACATGGCAACTGGGTCAGTCAATGGGAACTGTTTGGAAACTGAAACAGTATTTGCTGGAGACGACTGGGAGCCTGGGCGTGGCTTGGTTCTGTACTATAGCTTGAGTCTGTGCAAAAGCTAAAACTGGTCTGCTGTTGGAACTGAAACCAATCTCTCCTCTCTACCATGTTGGAAGAACCACTCTTGGTATTGTATATATGTCTCATGTGCTATTATGTATATAAAGAGAAGATAATGAATCCTGCTGCATCAGTTTACCTGTCTGTGCTTTCTGGATTTGATTGCTGCAACAAAGTCTGCCATAGTATCTTTCTACATACGTGCATGCATATGCATGCATATGAGAGAATATTTTCACAGCTCCTGTTCAGGGCCCTTTTAAGGGAGGAGACTTAACGTCAATATACTCTGTCTAAGCTGATGCAATAAGGGGAACTGGCTTGGCTTAAGTGCTAGGCTTCTTGCCTTGCATGCAACATAGCCCCGGTTCGAATCCCAGGAAGGGGTATGGCGAACTGATGAGAGCTAATAAGCTCGAAATAGATCTATCCTGTTCTCTCTCTAATTTAATTTATTGATCAGCTCATAAAACTAACACACATATCTAAAATATTATACAACGTAATTCTTGGCTTGCTGTCTGGATGGTCTCTAGTGATGAGCCGATAGGCAGTAAGGGAAACAGTATGTCTCCTCCCTTAATTGGGGCCTAATAATAACAGGTTGTTGTGAAACAATTACCTATACTAATATACCCTGTCTAAGCTGATGCAATAAGGGGAACTGGCTTGGCTTAAGTGCTAGGCTTCTTGCCTTGCATGCAACATAGCCCCGGTTCGAATCCCAGTAAGGGGTATGGCCAGCTGATGAGAGCTAATAAGCTCGAAATAGATCTATCCTGGTCTCTCTCTAATTTAATTTATTGATCAGCTCATAAAACTAACACACACACACACATACACACATATATATGCTGGAATTGCTGGCTTCGGGGATTTTCCCGTGTATATAGCATGTAGGTTTTGGTTTATTCGGGTCTTTTCCCGTGTAAAATTAAGAGTGTTTTTGCAACGTTACGATGGGATCACACTCATCATCATCAGGCTGGAGCCTTTGTTTTCTTGTGAGTACACTGTGATTGAAGTGGCAGTTTTTCTGTAAGTAGAGGTGGGTGGGGTTGGAATGTTGGCTCTGCTGCTTTAAACGGATTGGTTGGCTGATTTGTCACATCCTGATTGGTAGATGGAGTTGATGTTAGTTGAGAATGATTGATGGTGTCAGTGTTTGTGGCTGGGACTCGTTTAATGGCCAGAGCTAGTTTACAGATGTCTGGCAGGCAGGAGGCATCATCACGTTTATTCATGTTGTGGGGATGTTTCTCTATTTCAACAGCTTCCATAATTATTCTCTTGTTGGAGTGTTCAGTTTTGGAGAGTAATTTGGTTATTTGGTTACACACACACACTCATAAGATAAAGGTTCCCCTTGCACATATGTGCTAGTTGTTCCCGACTCTAAGGGGCAGTGCTCATCTCTGTTTCAAAGCCAAAGAGTCAGTGCTGTCCAAAGACGTCTCCATGGTCATGTGGCCAGCTGCTAGGTTGGCAGAAGCTGGGACAAGTAATGGGAGCTCACTCTGTTGCGTGTGTGTATGTGTGTGTGTATATGCTAATGCTGGCTGAGGAATTCTGGGAGTTGAAGTCTGGACATCTTCAAGTTGCCAAGGTTGAGAAACACTGCACTATGCACTACATGGCTGGAGAGGGGAGACAGGAACAAAGATTGGGCATCAATTTTTTTTCAGGATGGTATTAAGAGCAGAGGGCTGAACTAGATGATCTCCAAAAGCCTTCCAGCCCTAGGATATTATGATTCTAAACCATGACATGTAAAGGAGAGGGCAAGTCAACTTTGAGCAATGATGTGATCCATAGGCTAAATCTTTCAAGAAGTTAGGGCTCACTCTTAATCAAAATGTAGCTTTTCATACTGTTGTTTCTTCTACCTTTAGGGCAGTGATGGCTAACCTTTTTGTCGTTGTGTGCCGAAAGCACATGCACCCAGTAGCATTTGTGTGCATGCCCACACTTATAATACAATGCGTGCTTGACAACCCCTCACACATTACTCCCCTCGCATGCGCGCACAACATCCCCCCAAACACCCTGTTTTGGGCCTAGCAGATCTTCCTGAAGCCTTCTGGGACCAAAAACGGAGCATGCACATCACATTCCTCCATGCTCCCCCCACTGTCACACATGCACATGTGACCTCCCTCCACCCTCTCATGCATGCACATCTCCCACATGCACCCCTCCCCTGTGCGGCAGAGACCCCAAAATCAGCTGGCCAGAGGGAGGCATGCAAGCATGCACAGTGGAGCAGAGCTGGGGTGAAAGCTTGCAAGCCGGCAGAAATGGCTCCGCGTGCCACCTGTGGCACGTGTGCCATAGGTTCGCCATCATATTTCAAGGGCCTCCTGGTGCCTCTTGAGAGAAAATTAAATTGCCACAAATCATAGAATTCCTTTTGTAAGCCTTTACTATCAATTTTACTGACTGCCACACACCCAGATGTTCCTATTACTCCATCAAACCGATCAAAAGCTTCAACCCTAAGGCTCATCTTTGACCTGTTTGTGTTGTATTCACTGTAGAAACTATCCATTCTCATAAAGCAACAATCAGATAGAAAGCAGAATTGTAAGAGCACAATGGAATGTGAATTGCTTTGAATGTACAAGTCAAACACTCTGATATTCAGAATAGGTTTAAGTGGAATTTTAGATGAAGGCAACATTAAACGGCATTTTCTTATCAGTAATGGTCAGTGATGACTTCCCTAAACAATGACGAGGGGAAATTATGCTCCTGGAGAAAAATCTATGCATTGGTCACATAGCACTTCTGAGAAGACCCTGCCCATTAAGGCCCAGCTATTTGAGGACAACCTTACCTCTAGATAGTAGTCCATAATCAAAAATTCTCTAGATAATCCTTCACATATCCTAATTCTAAGTAATTCATCTCTTTCTAGGAAGCCAGATGCTAACTAAGAAAAGCTTGTGTCCAGAAAAGCTTGTTCCATCAATGGATGGAAACTGATCAAGGAGAGAAGCAACCTAGAAGTAAGAAGAAATTTCCTGATAATTTGAACAATTAATCAGTGGAACAACTTTCCTCCAGAAGTTGTGAATGTTCCAACACTGGAAGTTTTGTAAAAGATAGGACAAGCATTTGCCTGAAATGGAATAGGGTTGGATAGGGCGTTGGAGTAGGACTTCCAAGGTCCCTTCCAACTCTCTTATTCTATTCTGTTCTGTTCTATTCTGTTTTAAAAGACAAGAGCTCTGGTAACTGTCTATGAAGATTCTCGGTCATCCAAGTCATGCTTGTCCAAAACCTGCTTTTCAAATTCTGAACTAAAGAAGCTTCTTGGATGAGAAGTGAAATGTTTGCAAGGAAAAAAACCCAATAAAGTCCCGTTGCCTTTTGAAAAGCAACTTGGGGAAAAGCCTGCTACTTTGGGGTATTGTGTGGCTCCTTCTTTCCAAATGTTTATTCAGACTTCAATACCTAATATCTTCTGATGTATTGAATGGTTATTTCTATACCTTGTTTAACAATGTCTGGGACCATGCTTTTATTAAATCACAGCCCTCTGATGTCTATCCCCAAGGTGGCTAAGCAGCTGGAATCAACTTGATTTTGGTAGGATGATGAAAAGATATATGTAAAGATGGGCTCCAGTCCTGCATCCTTGTTTAACTTGCACAGTATAGCAATAGCACTTAGACTTATATACCGCTTCATAATCCTTTTACAGCCCTCTCTTAGCGGTTTACAGAATCAGCCTCTTGCCCCCAACAATCTGGGTCCTCATTGTACCCACCTCAGAAGGATGGAAGACTGAGTCAACCTTGAGTCAGTGAGATTTGAACCGCCGAACTGCAGCTAGCAATCAGCTGAAGTAACCTGCAGCACTGCACTCTAACTACTGCGCCACCTCGGCTCTTGTATATTAGGTACCTCCATGGAAAACTTGCAAGGTAACATTTTTGATTAATTATTCTTTAAATAACTCATCACCCCTCCTGGAGAATTCCTAAATCTAGCAATCTAGCAAATACATCTCCAAGTATCAGCAACCTGGAAACATCAATAGAGAAAGGTCACAGCTATGGCCCCAAAACTCACAAAAGCAATTTTGCATTTCACCACTCATAATAGCAATAACCACTTTCCTGCTGCTACAAAAATGTTCATCAGAGCTAAGGTCATCAGCCGCTTGCTTTACAGTGCACAAATTTGCTACTGTGGAGACTTAACCCCAATTGAGACTGTACAATCTAAATTTTTGAGAGCTCAGCTATGAGTGCCCCATTATGTATCAAGCTCCTTTTGAGATGAGAATTTGTCCTAATTTTCATGGTGATTTGCTGCTGAGCTACTAAATAGGGTTTTTTTTAAAGGGGGGAATAACATGTGAGCCTCCTATACATATGGGACACTAGTGTCCCCACAGCTCTATACCCATATAGATACAGATATATACTGTAGATAGACATAGAGAAAGCAACCTAGAATTAAAGGGAAAAAATTCCTGACAGTGAGAACAATTAACCAGTGGAATAGTTGCCTTCTGAAGTTGTGGATGCCCCAACACTGGAAGTCTTTAAGAAGATGTTGGATAGCCATTTGTCTGAAATGGAATAGGGTCTTCTACCTGAACAGGGAATTGGATTAATAATTGTCTTCCAACTCTATTATTCTATTACTACTATAGCTTATCAATATACTGACTTGGCCCGGCTCTAATACAACATTTCTGAAACTGAAATAAGGATTCTTTATTACCAGTGTCCAGAATGAACCTCTCTCTCTCTCTCTCTCTCTCTCTCTCTCTCTCTCTCTCTCTCTCTCTCTCTCTCTCTCTCTCTCTCTCTCTCTCTCTCACCTAGAGAGAGACAGACAGACAGACAGACAGACAGACAGTGATAGTAAAAACAAGTAGCTTTACTTGTGATGTAAAAATAAACTACTGCTTCACTACTGCTTTACTATCAGTGTCTGAGACTCTATTCGTGTGTCTACTAGCAATGTTTTCTCTTTACTTTTCCAGTATACCTGACTTCCTATCTGTTTTCCGCAGCCATCCCCCTTTTCCTATCAGAGTGCATTGAATACCAAAACCCCCCCACAAGTACTGGGATAACATTTTAGCACCAAATTACACCAGGTACCAAATTCAATAAGTTTTGAACCAGTCGAGTAGCAAGGTACCACTGTACTTCATGGTCCCTTGTACCAACCCTAAAAAAAGAGCAATATGGTTTCCTACAATTACTGCTTTCCCATAAGCCCTAATAGAAACAATGTACGAGTATTATTTTTTTTAAAAAACTTTAAAAATGAGACTTTTAACACAAAACTTGGTAAATCCCACTGCATCCATATTTTGGTATTGCCTTTCTCTCTTGGCTTTCAGCCGTCCAGAAAATGTCGACTGCATTTTTGAGCCAGTAAAAGATTGTCTAATCTGCCTGAGCTGTGGTTATGAATAAGACATTTTCCCTTCTATTTCATTTGAGATAGCCTGCCACATTCATCAGAGACGCAACTTTTCTCTGAAAGTCAAGGAAAGGATTAAAATACTTCCCCAGCAAGTGATTATTAGAGACCCATCACCTTTCCCTGTCACCAGTATAGGCCAGCAAGTATTTTTAGGTGGAAGGAAGCCAAGAGGGCAAAAAAGGAATTTTAATTTATAGCTGGCTGTTTTGACTGCCTATATCTCTATTTTGATGCTTTAGACATTGTATATATGAATTTAACTCTGTGGCTGTGTATAATAAAAAAAAATAGCAGCAGGGGAATTGGGAGACTGCAGTCTGGGCAATCTTAAGTCAAGTCAGCATGAGCAAGCAACTGAAAAGGCTTAAAGATACAGCATAGATATGCCCTGAGACTTGCAAAAGTTATACTGAAAATGGCCAATGATGAAAATACAACCATAATCATAATGAAGGCTATTAATGAGTTTAACTGTTTTAATTTTGACTAAAATTAAAAGCATAAAGTATATAATAATAATAATAATAATTTAATTTGTAAAACCGCACCCTCTCCCCACAGGAAATGTTAAAAGGATAGCAGGAAATGTAGATTAAAATGTGTACATGAAATAAAATGATGCCTAAAAACCATAGTATTGTTGATGTCATCTTCGTGAACAATTTAAGAAAATGTTTGGTCCAGTGGTTAAGGCACTAGGCTGGAAACCAGAAGAGAGGAAGTTCTAGTCCTGCCTTATATATAAAAGCCAGCTGGATGACTTTGAACCAGTCACACACATATTCATTCATTCATTCATTCATTCATTCTCTCTCTCCCTCCCCCCACTCCTTCCCTCTCCTGTTAGCAAGTAGACAGTGAAGAGAGTCTTGAAATATTCACTGTAGAGGAGGCGATTCGCATAGATTTGTCCCACAGTCTTCAGGATTTTAAGAATCATAGCTAATATGCTAACAATTAATTTTTGATTTACAACTGGTTGCTTAACGACCTTTTGAAGTTACAACAGGCCTTTCTAGGGATACCCACAACCTGGATTCTACTTACTGACAGTTGACCCTTTGCAGTGGTCATTTGCAGTGGACTGCATTTTATGACAGTTTTGCCAAAAAAACAGCATTTACTTCCAGTTTTCAGAAAAACCAGCCTATAGCAGAGCATTGGTTCATTTAAAGGCCATGGTGTTCACAATTGCTGTGGTTACTTTATGACTGTCCTGTTTTGAGTACTGTAAAAAAGGTTGTAAAATCGGATCACTTATGTAGATGAACTGATTTATGACTCTCGTGAGTTACAACCACGATGGGCAGGTCCACTGCAGTTGTAACTCGACTACTTGCATATTATTATAACAGCAACCTACATAAGCAGTGACAAATTAAATTTCTTAATAACCCATAAAGGTAAAGGTTCCTCTTGCACATATGTGCTAGTCATTCCCAACTCTAGGGGGCGGTGCTCATATCAGTTTCAAAGCCAAAGAGTCAGAGCTACTTAACCACTGAGCCACCGTGTCTCTTAATAGCCCATAAGTATGTCCAATTCTGCATAACAGAAATATATCTAATGTCTATGTGCCTATGCTGATACTTAACACGCTTACTCCTATGTTGTATACATTTTTACAAGCCTTGGACCTGCCTTCCTGTTCATTGGGAAATGTCACACCATTGGTAGAACAGCAATAGTATACTTAATATTTAAAATCTCACAGTACATTTAATATTTAAAATCTCACAGTACATTTAATATTTAAAATCTCACAGAGGGGAAGCCGAGATTTTTTGAACATTTTGAATAAATGCCTAGGGAACGTTTCTGACAACAAGGAGTATAAGGCTAATACTTTATGTGATAATTTCCCCATATTATTTATTGCACTAAACTTTAATAAAAAATTTCCTTTGAACCATGTAAGGGCTTTGATATCTGGCTAAGCATGATCCCTAATAAGAATGTTCTTTATTTTATACTCTATAGCTGCAGTTCAAAACGTCATTATTCACACAGAGTTCTATTAGAGTAAATTAGAGTGCTGTTGAGTAAGTGGGTTACATACCATGGATATAAATGAATAATTGCAGTGAAGCAAAATTAAGGGAGAAAAACTTTCCACCTTGAATCTAACCCAATGTATTTTCTTTTAATCCATAGAGCCAGCTATTTTCGATTTTGCAGTCTTGCATTCCAATCCTAGCCTTGACTGCTTATCCACTTCCCATCAATTAATTATAAATAAACTTTATAATTAAAAGCCGGTATTTACGAGCCTTAGCATATAAACCCCACCACACGAAAGAGATAATATGAGACTGTCACTTTGCATTTCATGCTCATGTTCAGTTTTTAAGAACTTTGGACAGCAATGCCCTTTTCTTTCAATATCAATAATGAAGAAATCTTATTTGGAGAACTGGCAATGCTAAATTCATGCTTAAATGTAACTTCATATAATTACCTTTGTTTTTAACTTCTGTAATACAACAAAGGTAAAATTCAAAGCACCCAAATTCTGCATCAGGAGTACTACATTCTGCATGGTAATAAAAGTGAATAATGCTGTTGGGATATTTCAGACTCCCCTCCAAAGAGCTTTGGAGAAGGTCACCTTTGTCCAACTACAATGTTAGTGAACAGAACAGAACAGAATAGAATAGAATAACAGAGTTGAAAGGGATCTTAAAGGTTTTCTATTCCAACCCCTGC
The DNA here is from genome assembly GCA_039707465.1 of Rhabdophis nuchalis. Taxonomy (NCBI): domain Eukaryota; kingdom Metazoa; phylum Chordata; class Lepidosauria; order Squamata; family Natricidae; genus Rhabdophis; species Rhabdophis nuchalis. The sequence goes on from CM077649.1 coordinate 49,275,411, forward strand.
TTAGGCAGGAAACCCTATGCCACGTCAGACAAATGTTTATCCAACATCTTCTTAAAAACTTACAGTGTTGGAGCATTCACAACTTCTGAAGGCAAGCTGTCCCACTGATTAATTGTTCTAACTGTCAGGAAATTTCTCCTTACTTCTAAGTTGCTTCTCTCCTTGATTAGTTTCCATCCATTGCTTCTTGTCCTGCCCTCAGATGCTTTGGAGAATAGCTTGACTCCCTCTTCTTTGTGCCACCCCCTGAGATACTGGAACACTTCTTTCATCTTGCTGGCCTGGCCTAATCCACACCATTAAGCTATAGACTGAAGTTTAAATTGTTTTAATCCGGATTTTAAGGGTAAAGTTTTAGGATTTTAAGGTTTTAGGATTTTTTAGCACAGGGTATTGGGATTTAATCTATTTTTAGTACTATTTATTGTCATGTTTGTACTTTTTTCTATTTTAACTTCCTGTGCACGCCCCGAGTCCCTTTGGGGAGAGTGGCGCGGTTTATAAATTTAATAAATGAAATGAAATGAAATGAATGAACACTGCTATCATGTCTCTCCTAATCCTTCTTTTCATTAAACTAGACATACCCAATTCCTGCAACCGTTCTTCATATATTTTGGGCTCCAGTCCCCTAATCATCTTTATTGCTCTTCTCTGCACTCTTTCTAGTTTCTAGTTGATACCGAAGGACAACGAGTAGCGTAACATTCCCTAGAGACAGCTGAATCCATATCTCTTTGTTGCTTCTAGCAGAATAATTAAATTCAACTTCATTATCATTGTCATCATCATCATCATCACCTTCAAAATGTCTTCTCATTATAATTCATATTCCATCCTCCAATTTTATTAAGTTAAGCTTCTCAAGACTTTCCTGAAGCCAGCAATGGTTTTTTTCTATCACCTTTGGATGAAATCACCTTCCTGATAGCTGCCTGGTAACACTTCTTTTTCAGAATGCCTTGTTTCTTAATCTTTTGACTTAAAGCAGCTTCCCTTGGGGCTTATAATTGAGGTAACATCATCTACACCAGGGATGTCCAAACTTGGGAACTTTAAGACTTGTGGACTTCAACTCCTAGAATTCCCCAGCCAGCATAGCTGGCTGGGGAATTCTGGGAGTTGAAGTCCACAAGTCTTAAAGTTCCCAAGTTTGGACATCCCTGATCTACACTGATGGTGCTAACCATTTAGGGTAATGAAACACCTGCAAGAAAACAAGTAAGCTCAGAGAGCACTAAGGACCCCTCATTTGAACCCTGAGCTAAGGATATTCTCCTTTATTAGGGCTTATAATTGCCAGAATTCCCAGGCACCATTTCCTTTCCTAATGATCTCTCTTTAACCATGGATGTTCATTCCTAGGTGTATATCAAAAAAGTCAGGTTTGTGACTGATATCCTCTTTGCATGTGTGCACGACATTGACATTATCGTGACTTTTTGATCATCTCCCTGGGCGCCACTGTTAGTATGAATATGTGTGTGCATACACACCATCAGCCATGGTGGCACAGTGGTTAGAGTGCAGTACTGCAGGCTACTTCTGCTGACTGCCAGCTACCTGTAATTTGGCAATTCGAATCTCACAGGCTCAAGGTTGACTCAACCTTCCAATCTTCCAAGATGAGAAAAATGAGGACCCAAACTGTTGGGGGAATTATGCTGGCTTTGTAAACTGCTTAGAGAGGGCTGGAAAGCACTGTAAAGTGGTATATAAATCTAAGCGCTATTGCTACTACATTTGTGTGTTTGTATTCTCTCTTAGAAGAATGATCCATGCAAAAACTTGCGCCATTATTTTTTTATGTCTTTGAACTGAAACAAAGCAGATATGATTAAAGCTGAACACTGAAGAGGTTTTTTTTCATAATCATAAGGAAGTAAGAACTATGCATTCCACATGGCAGTTAATGAGGTTTTGGGCTGATAGTGTTCACAGCCCAACATCTTTCAATAAAGGTAACTGCTAAAGCCTGAAACATTATCTACTCAGTACTTGTGTTTTATTCTTGAACTGTAGACTGTCTATAAGCACAATTCCCAAACTTAATGGGTTTTACCACTGCAAAAACATTTGCATGAACAAGCTTAAGAGATTGTCTATGATCTTAAATGTTGATGACTTTATTTGCACAACACTCATTTGCATGTATTGAATTAAATCTAAACGTATGAGAATAGGGAAACAGACACAGGCTAATCAAGAAATGTTATGATATGTGTATAAGGATGCTGCACTTCAGTGCTACTTCAGTATCCCAGGTGTGTGAGAGTTAATGAACCACGAAATGGCATAAACCCAACAAAAAGCACAACTTGGGTTGCTGCATCTAAATTAAGGCTATTAAGCTCTTTTCTTCCCAGGTTGATTGCTATCCTAGCTTTGTATTTTGGCTATTGGTATGTGATGCCCTACGTTTGCGAAGAAGCAGAAAGGAAAGATGCCAACACATTTATCATGTTGCATCTATCTGATAAGGCTGATCTATGAGGCTTGTTCTCACATTACAAAAAGTAAGACAGGATGTGCTTCTTTAAAAACAATAAAGTTCTTTTTTTTTTACTTCTGCTGACTTATGCAATAGGATGAAAGTGTATCAAATTTTCCCACTTCACTTATTTTCAATTCTGTCCTATTCCGTCTCACCTTCATCATGTATTTATATTCAATATATACATTATACTGACATTCCATAGAACAAATAAAAAAGGACACTTTTTTAATGTATGGTTTTGTAAACTGAGATACTGGTCACAGCATTTCTATTATGAATTCACTACAGCTTGAAATGTCGGGGGGTATTTTTTCAGCTGAAGGTTTTGCCTTGTCAGCTAAGGTAATCCATGCTCAATACAATATTTTACAGGCACTGAATAAGAATTCATTTGCAGTGAAAGCCTTCCTCAATCTGGTGTCCTAAAATACAGCTACTTGGAAATGGATGGATGATGATCAGAGATAACTATGATCAGAGATAATGATACATTGTTGTGAGAAATTTGAACACAGAACATAATACTGTTGACCAGGAATCTGAGTAAAGCCTAGAAGCATGATGGCGAACCTATGGCACGCATGTGGCGCATTCTCTGCGAGCCGTCACCCCAGCTCATCTCTATCACGCATATGCATACATGCACCTCCCGCTGGCCAGCTGGTCTTTGAGTCTCTGCCACGCATGCGCAGGGGGTGGGGTTCATGTGCTGGGGGTGCTTGCATTTCATTTTGGGGGTTTGTGCACATGCACGTGCCCCCTCGTGTCCCATTTTGGGCCTGGAAGGCCTCCTGCACCAATCTGGAAGCCAAAATGGGGCATGGGGGTGCTGCACAAGCCCCCCCCCCCATGCCCTGTTTTGGGCCTCAAAAGCCCCCTGCAACCTAGAAGCCAAAAATGGGTGGGAGGGGAGGACGCATGCGTGTGGGACACACATGCATTCATGGGGGGGGAGCTCGGTGGGTCGCATGTACGGAGGCACTTGCATTGTATTTTGGGGTTTCGCTGGGCACTCAGCACCAAAAAGGGTAGCAATCACTGGTCTAGAAGATGTGTATGTGCAGATGGCTCCATTATCTCTGCACACCTGGAAAGTCCCCAGGGAAACACCCTGAATTGCCCAGTGTCCCTAAAGAACCTCCCAAAAGTACCAGGAACATCTTGATATATCTTATCTATTACGTGCCAGTCTTATCTATCATGCATCTCTTGAGTGCCAGCCTTATTGGGTGGAGTTTAAAGGAGTATAAATAAATACAAGCATTTCTGATTACTTGAGCCTTCCTTTCTTTTAAAGGGGGCCATCTTTGTCCATCTGTGCATGTAAGCTTAAAGGCAACTTCTGGTTCTCTTGTATATCTTTCACCAAGCCACACCTCAAACACAGCATAACAATATAGGCAGTCCCCAACACACAACAGTTCATTTAGTGGCAGTTCAACGTTACAATGGCACTGAAAAAAAGGTAACCGAGAGCCATGTTTCACACTTATGACCATTCCAGCATCCCCATGGACATGTGATAAAAATTCAAACACTTGGCAACTGACTCATAATTATGACAGTTTCAGTGTTCTAGGGTCATGTGATCACTGTTTGCGACCTTCTGACTTACTAACAATTAACAATTAACAATTGCAATTAATTGTTAGTAAGTCAGAAGGTCGCAAACAGTGATCACATGACCTAGATTGCCATGATTGACTTAACAACTGTGGCCAAGGAAGGTTGCAAACTAATTCACTTTAAAAATGTTTCACTTAGCAAGAGAAATTTGGGGCTTAATTGTGGTCATAGGTTGAGGACTACCTGAATTGCAATGACATCCTCTTCAGAATAACTATTCTGCTATTGCTTCAAAAGTTCCAAAAGAACGTTTTCACTATACATCTTGCTTTCTTAGCCTTAGTTTGTCACTGTGATATTTGAACATATTGAAAAGACTGTTCTCAGGTTTCCACAATTGGCTTTGATAATCCATTATTCACTTCGTAACAGATATTAACATCAACAGATGGTACTTTTTCCATTAGTGAAGAATCATAATGGTAAAGGTAACAGTACTTAGTAACTTGGGGATTAGCAGCCATGTAGCATCAGGTTTGTTTCTGGTTTAGATGAGAGCCAAGCAAGATTTTATTGCTTTATTACAATGATTGTGTAATAAACACCCAGAGTTTGATAAGACGGGCAGCTACACAGATCTTTTAAATTTATTAAATTAGTAAATATTTAAAAAACCAGGACCTACAAATCAATAAATCCTTTTTACAAATCCACAAACTAGGACTCCACTTAATGTTTGGCTTTTAAATTGGCTAAAGCATAGGAAAAATTGTAGGCATTATTTAGTTATGCATCTAGTCAGATCTTTTGTCAGTATTTCTGCTGAAAAGGTAAAAACTGGCTTTCAGATAATAATCTGATGCTAATTCACTTAAACCTCCACTTTGAAAATCAGAAGTATTTCAAGCCAGTAGCAGGCAGACAAAAAAACCCATGTCGTGCTTTTAATCTTTTCATTGAAGGCATCTTCACCCATATTGAACACTGTAAATCTATTTACTAAGAGTCTCTTGTGCCTGTCTGATTGTTTGTAACTTTCCGTTGGGTAAAATGGTGTAGTGATGGGGTAATATTTTTTGAATCAACGGTTCTCAAATGGACTAACTTGCAGAATGCATCCAAAATCCAGGAACCATGACACCCATGGGATTGAAATTCGGCAAATTTGTGTCTACCTCAGCGTTGCCACGCTGCCACACTGCCATGGTCACGTGATCATCATTTTCAATGATACTTGCCACATTCTTACAAGGAAAGTCACTGGGGAAGGTGGCAGGATGTCAAAAGCCATTTCCATCTCCACTGCTTGTTTGCCTACCTCAGATCATTGTTTTTCTGTTTAGGTAAGGCAAGGCTGACAAACTTGTGCACAGCAGGCCACATACATCACGCGCTGGCCACTCTCCTGCCCATTTTAGCAAAGGAGCAAAAATCCCAATATGTCATGTGACGCTGCCATGACGATATGAGTTTGACATCCCTGAGGTAAAAAGGAAGCAATGACCCAACAGGTCATAGGTTATCTAGTTTTCAATGACAACATACTAATGCAAGAAGATAATATTTGCATCGAACAGTGAATGTTTGTCTATTATCCCTTAACAAATATTTCTTTATTTATAAAAGGTGTAGATCACCCATTTTACCTCAAAAACTATAAATATTTATGTTTCACTTGCTTCACTCTGTATTAAATTATATTGACACTCTCTTATTCAAACCACTGTTACAATACACATGGGTAATTTTACTGAATTAGCATATTTTGCATCTCTGCTAAATTGCCTTTGCTCCAACTCTGCGAATGATCATTCCCATAAAAGTGTAAATGGGAGAAAAAGGATAAAAAGTTAGGATCATCTATTTTATAAAGATCAGTTCACAGTTACCCCACCAATCAGATTTCTAGTACAGATCTATCTGGAGAGATAATATTATTGTCGCTCAAACTATAATGCACTTGGCACTTCCCTCCAGTACTGGGATTATAGCATAAGGCTGGAGGTGGAGACTATAAAATCAAATATGTAGCTGAAAGTGTGCCAAAATCTCATTCATTATAATAGTCAACATCAAATGGACAATCATCGTCATATATTACACACAGTTTAAGTACATTTGCTTCCATTGATGTAAATGAGAATAAGCACACTAACTACCCACAATTTGACCATACAATCAAGTGATACATTGATGTTCTGTTCTCTCTTCTTTTGACCACTTCTGTGCATTAACTAAAAAGACAAGAGCAGCTGTGAGAAAATCACATACTGAGTAAGTGCGGTTGTCAGCAAAGTTCCAGTTCCAGTAGATGAACAATGCCGTTGCCATCTTATGAGAAAAAGAAGGAAAGAAATGCATTAATTCTAAAACACATGTTCGTTGAGCTTCACCTACATTGTCACCAAATGGTCATTAAATGGTCTAGTGGCACGAAAGCATCGCTTCTCACTGGCTGATTAAATATCAAAACTTGGCCATCTTTAGACAAGGCCAAGTTGTTCCAGATGGCACTGCGTATGTTAGAGGCCTTCATCCCATTTGAGGTTTATTTCAAATACACAATCCCGGGAAATTCCTTATAAATAAGCATTTGAGACTTCAAAGGAAACACTTAAATCACCTGATAACAGAATTTGGTATTTTTATTATTATTATGTATTTTAAAGGTTACATGAGAATGAATTTGCATGTAATTTCCAGCAATTAGTAGAATAATCTTCTGACAAAGCATTTGTTCTGTAATCAAAAGTAGATAGAACTTTCTTAATTTTAATTAATTGTGGATAACACTTGGGGGAAGGGGGAAGGGTAAGAAAAGAATCCCAGTGGAGTTTATTGAACTAGATACAAACCACTTGCTTGCTAAATCAATACATGCTAACAGTCCTTTGACAATCCTTTCGCAGCAAAGGACTTGGATGAAAAGCAGTATAACCTCCTAATGCACTTGCCTAATAAAACGGTATTTTAATAGCTAATTCTTTGGGCTAGATCAGTGGTTCTCAACCTGTGGATCACGACCCCTTTGGGGGTCGAATGTCCCTTTCACAGGGATCGCCTAAGACCGTCGGAAAACACATGGTCTTAGGAACCGAGACACCAATTTTATGGTTGGGGGTCACCACAACATGAGGAACTGTATTAAAGGGTCGCGGCATTGGAAAAGTTGAGAACCACTGTCTCAAGGTGAACTTCTGCCATGACAATATTCAGTATTTGCTTGTCTCAGTATTTGGATAACCTCTGCTTGGGTACACCAAGAATAATGTAATACATTTTATTTACTCTGCATCAATTCAGTGATTTTTCTCATCCTAATCATTTTGACTATCAAAATCTATATAAACTGAAGCATTTATTCTTATTAGATAATACATCAGAAGTAAAAATTTCAGACCAAATATTTATAAAATGTCATGTAACCTGTTTCCCTGAAAATAAGACCTCCCTGGATAATAAGCCCAATTGGGCTTTTGAGTGCATGTGTTAAAATAAGCCCTCCCCCAAAAAATAAGCCCTCCCCAAAAATATTGTAACACAGCTGCAGCCAAGAGGTGACCACGCTCGCCACCTCCTGCACCTCAAAAATAATAAGACCTCTCCGAAAATAAGGCCAAGCGTTTATTTCGAGGGTCAAAAGAAACTAAGACCCTGACTTATTTTCGGGGAAACACGGTAATATTTGTAATATGAGTCTCTTGGCACAGCTTCCACTCATGGACCAGTTGCACTTTCCTGGACTTGAAGGCCTTCACTATCCAACTTGACTCCTGTAACGTGCTCTATATGGGGCTGCCATTGAAGTCCACTCACAAACTTCAACTGGCCCAGAATGCAGCACCATAATCAATGCTGCATATGAGTAGGATTATTCATGCACCAACTTTGTTCTTTGAGTTGCATTGGGGACCAGTTTGCTTCCAGATGGTGTTCAAGGTATTGGTTATGATCTATAAAGCTTTACATGGCATGGAGTTGATTATTGGAAGGAATGCCTCTCTCCTCTGGTGTCTGCCCAGATGGCATAAGTTGACAGGATTGGCACACTATGGCTCACTTCAATAAGACTGGAGGGCTTTGGGACCCAGAGTGGTGCAGTGGCCTAGAGGGGGAGTTCTCATTTCACAATCAGGAGCGTCTAAGTTTGATCCTAGGTGGAGGCAGATATTTCTCTCTCTGGGCACAATGAGAATATATCTGCTGCAAACTCCTCATTGGCAACAGGAAGAGCATTCGGCCAGTAAACACTCAGCTCCATTCAGTTGCCCTGACTCCACCCCAATGCAAAGGATTTCGGCAGTGGTGGGATACGACCGGTATACTTCGGTACGGGTGTACCGGTGCCTGCTGGGAGCACCAGGTACCGTTCCAGTACAGTGCTCTGGAGGGCCCATCCTTACCTGTATTCGAGACGATTTGGGCTTTCGTGCACATGTACGGAGTGTACGGTACCTGCACGACACTCCGCTGAGCAGCTGGAGCATCGTGGGCGGTAAGTACGCATGTGCACGCTGCACATGTACTGCACACGTACATGTGGTGGACGCCAGGCCCCATTGAAGCATACTGGTTGCAATGGGATCCAGAACCCACCACTGGATTACGGGGTCATTAAAAGGCAAAACAAAATGCTTTGGGACCCAGGAAACTTGCCTTCTCTGCCACAATATCTACCATGAGCAATGATTGAAACCTGGGTGGTTTTTGCCTGAAGGTCGTAAAGACCTTGCATTTGCCAGAATACCATCTTGATCTTGTCCTTTATTTTCTCTCTGGTTATTCATATTATATTTTTATTGTTACATTGTGGGTAGCCACGAACTGAGCTGCTTAAACTTAACGCCTAAATTAAATAAATGAAATGTTTATTTGTCTCATTGAATGACAACCACTACAACAGTCTCCTAAAACGTAATTCTCAAGATTTTGTAAACTTATTCCAGCCTGTCTCCAAATTGAAAAAAAAGAAAAAGTCAAAGTAGGATTCAATAAAGAAAATAATAAATGACAATAATAAAAACAATTAGCAGGGCTCTTTTGTCATGTGCTGCCTAATTTTTTATGATGAATGGGAGTCATTCATCAGCACAGAAGTAAACCTTTTACAAGCACATTGATGAGGTTTGTATGAGGAAATAGAAAAATAGCATGCCCATTTCAGCTTCGGCTGCTCATGACAAAGCAAGTTGGAGATTTGACCTGCAGGAGCAAGCAATGGCCATCAATAAAGAAAAAAAATAGTTACATAAAGAAAGGTTAATATATTCTAAATCCAGAGAAAGGTGAAGGTTCCTTTTATGAGTCAGCCAGAAATGGAAGCATGAGGGGATATAATCTTTAAACAATTGTAGAATCCAAGCTATTTAATATTCCTATTCTGCAGAAATTATGACAATGTATTATTTAGATCTTTTTAGCAGTAGCATGTCTGCTTTAGTCTCATAAATAATTGCGATGTAATCATTGACACTGAAGTCTTTGTTCTGCAATTATTAGGATTATCAGTAACTTTCAAAGCTGTTCTCATATACTGAGTGGAACAAAATTATGTTTAGTCATCAAAATATTCATGACTTTCTCAGCCTAACTGATAAACCTTAGTTCATGGCTTAGCATACAATAAGGAACACATCAATTGTGGTTAATGTAATAAAATAAGATTAAAATATGTGAACATATAAACGTGTGCATTAGGTCACTGGCATTTACTACCTATCTTACTTACTGGAGTTATATAACAACTTCAACCTCCAACTTCAACCCAACATAATTCATTTATGTTTTAACCATACAATATGGTTAAATACAATATTATTAGTTTGTTGCTGAACTTGCTATAGTTTTTGATAAAAGACATGGCGCTTTCTTTACTCATAGTGTTCTATGGGCAAGGAAGAGATGAAATATATATTGTAACACAAGCTGCCTCCTGTTTGCACTTGCATGCGTCATGACACAAGTACTACAGAAGAGAGATCGGGACAGGACAGTGAATCACTGTGTTGAGAAACAAGACACTAAGGAGATGAAGAGTAAGTAGGTGCGTCTAGAGTACAATTGGAGTATAAGGTGGAGTCAACCTGATTGAGCACAACTTAAAGCTACTGTTACAGCCTACCTCATTCTTTAAGGATGGCAAAATGTCAACACTTCTTTACCCTTATTGCATCTGCAACAGTGGTGGGTTCCAGACTCCGTCGCAACTGGTACGCTGAGACAGGGCAATGGGAGTCCACTGCGAATGCATGCACACCACCGCCCTGTGATGCTACAGCTGCTGGGCGGAGCGGCACACAGGCAACATACACTGCGTGTGTGTGCGCAAATGCCCGTCGGCTCAAAGAGGTAAGGAGAGCAGACAGGCGGGTGGGCCTTCCACAGCACTGTACCGGAACGGTGCCTAAGGCTCCCAGCAGGCACCAGTACGCCCATACTGGGACGTACCAGCCAGAACCCACCACTGATCTGCAAGTAACCACCCAGAGATCCTGTTTAGAGTGAACTGGGTCTTTTCTGGAGGATCAAGCCAAAAGTTTGTCTTCAGGCCTGCTGTGAAAAAATAGTAAGACATCTGTCAGATAAAGTCACCTGTTTTTCCTACAAGCTGGACCCCAGCCATGAATTGGAATCTTGTAGAAATGAATGAAGCCCAGTCTAGTTGAATTTGAATATGCTGGTTGTAATAAAGCAAACATAACTCCTGAACTGTTAGCTCAGTTCCTCCTGGTTAGTGAAGATTTTCTGTGAGATGATTTGAGGTTAGATCCTGATAAGAGGGAAAGTCATCCTTGAGGAAGGGGGTGGGCCTATCACCGACTTTTATTTATTTTATTTATTTTTTAGTTTGTCAAACATGTACAAGATAACAGGTATAAGTATAAACATGGACATGAAAGAAGGAAATGAGTACAAATAAATGGGGACAATAGGACAGGGACGGTAAGCATGCTGGTGCACTTATGCACACCCCCTTTATGGACCTCTTAGGAATGAGATGAGGTCTACTGCAGATAGTTTAAGGTTGAAAGTCTCAGGGTTTGAGGATATAAAAATGGAGTCAGGTAGAGCATTCCAGGTGTTGACCACTCTGTTGCTGAAGTCGTATTTTCTGCAATCGAGTTTGGAGTGGTTTACCTTGAGTTTGTATTGATTGTTTGCCCGTGTATTATTGAGGTTGAAGCTGAAGAAGTCATTGACAGGTAGGACGCTGTAGCAGACAATTTTGTGTACTATGCACAGGTCAGACTATAGGCGTAGTTCCACGTTGTCCAACCCCAAAATTTCGAGCCTGGTGGCATAATGGATTCTATTGTTAGCAGAGGAGTGGAGTACTCTTCTCATGAAATAACTCTTAAATACCTCTTAAAGAGGTTGAGACTTAGCTTTTGTCTAGAAGCCTTCACCGAATGCAACAATTTTGTATACATTTTATCTCATCTCCAACCTTTCTCTTTTTTTTAGGGAAGGTTGTGGAGAAGGTGGCTATCAGCTCTTCCACGTAAATCACACAAGAAGCCCAACTATATATAGGCTAAGTGTACTTTATTGCATGGTTACATTAACAAAATCCTGCAGGCCTGCAAGTAAAAATTTTTTGTTCAATTAGAGCAGGTGCTTCCTAAGTTTCTTTTGCTAACTGTTAAGGCAATGGGAGCTTCTTCATTTCTGATTGTCTGATTATTTCTTAGGCAACATTACTTCTCCTCATTCCCCAAGGTCATCCACACATTCCATTAAATCATCCTCCCTTCAGACTCATGCTCCTCAGGTTTCCAGAAGAAATAGGTTATGGTGCTGTGAGAACAAAATGTAGTTGTGCTACTCCTACCTTCTCTTGGTAACTCCCTTTGACACATGGAATTATCCAGTAAATTGTCTGCTTCCAGGCAGCTGCACTTTCCTCAGGAATCTGTTGATCTTTCTCCCTCATGTTTTACATACTGATAGATACATTTCCCCCTTATTAGGTCTTCTGGTATATTTGAAGTGTCCCCTCCTCCCCAATCCCATAAAAGACCTCCTCCTGCTCATTTAACTAGTGGTTGACTCTGCATGGCTGATCATTTCCTAGGGTTTATATTTGTATTTATTAGTTTATCAACTTGTACAAGACAGCAGGCATAAATATAAACATGGACATGAACAAAAGAAATAAATACAAATAAATGAGGACACGCTAGTGCACTTATGCACACCTCCTTTACTGACCTCTTAGGAATGGTGTGAGGTCCATAGTAGACAGTTTAAGGTTGAAGCTGTAACAACGGAGTCCGGTAGAGCATTCCAGGCATTGACCACTCTGTTGCTGAAGTTGTATTTTCTGCAATCGAGTTTGGAGCGAGTTTGTATCGATTGTTTGCCCATGTACTATTGAGGTTGAAGCTGAAGACGTTGTTGACAGGGAAGACATTGTAGCAGACAATTTTGTGTACTTTGCTTAGATCATACTGCAGATGGCGCAGTTCCAGATTGTCCAAGCCCAATCTGGTGCCATAGGGAATTCTACTATGAGTAGAGGAGTAGAGTAATCTTCTCGTGAAGTACCTCTGGTCCCCCTCAATCATACTAATGTCCGATATACAATGTGGATTCCAGGCAGATGAGCTGTATCTTTTCAGCTTTTCAGTATATAAAGTACTCAATCTGCTTCCCTTGAATCTAGAATCTAACATTGCTTTCCTACTAGAATGGGAGTATGGAGTTGCTATCTGTGAATGCAGAATACAGGGGGTGCTCTTTCATAAGCAATAACCAATAGACTAAAAAGTGATCTTTCATTGATGCTGGCAACTGCAAACGAAATGCTGATTTGCTTAGTCACTAAGAAAAGACTAATACATTTTGAATCTAGTTTCTGGGAAGGTTGTGAAGAATTTAAAAATTTTGTAAAAAAAAAAGTGCATCTGTTTTGTTTTTTTTGTTTTGTTTTGACATGGCATTTGCCAGTTCAAGCTGTTCTTTTAAGAGGCTTTGGGGCTGCTTGCGTCTCCTGGGGGAAAACTGTAACATGAGGAATGGCATTTTGTTGTCTTTGGTAAGACCTGTAGATGGAATTCCTATGTTGCTTAGGGGAAGAGACTTGGGAGATAGACTTCCAATAAAGAAGTGGGCAGGATTGTTGCAAGAAAATTCAGCAAGAGGGATGAGATCAGTCCATGTTGGCCATAAACAACCAGATCCACACATTAGCTATTTGCTCATATTTTTTTCCATAGGAATCTTCCCAGACTGGTGGTTTGCATCTGTATCAGACTAGATAATAGCATTCGAGGGGGAGGTGCCCTCATATGCCTAGAAAGCAGAGGTAGGTTGCTGCCAATTTGCCCTGGATCAGGCGAACCAGTAGTGGCGGTGGTGAGAGGCTCCACCCACCTGCCCAGACGCTTCTGCGCATGCACAGAAGCGTTGCACGAGCGAGCACACAAGCAAACCAGTAGTAAAATACATTGCAACCCACCACTGCTACTAAGTATTCCAGACTAATCACCCATTTGACTCAGAATAACAGATTTTGAAGGGATCTTGGAGTTCTTCTAGTCCAAACCCACTGCTCAAGAAGAAAACCCTCTACCATTTTAGACAAATGGTTGTTCAATGTATTCTTCAAAATCTCCGGTATTAGAACACTGCTAGCATATCACGCCAAATCCTTCTTTTCATTAAACTACACGTACCCAATTCCTGTGACCATTCTTCATATGTTTTAGCCTCCAATCCCCTAATCATCTTGCTGCTCTTCTCTGCACTCTTTATAGTCTCTCAACATCTTTTTTTATATTGTGGCGACCCAAACTGGATGCAATATTGCAAATGTGGACTTACCACACATTATACTGCATTAAAAAGTGGTATTAATGCATTAGAGGACTGCATTGGCTCCTGGGTCATATTTAAGTGATTGTACACTAAGACTCCAAGATCCCTCTCACAGTTACTGCTATTAAGCCAGATTTCACCTATTCTGTATCAGTATATTTGGTTTTTCTTGCCTAAATGTAAAACCTTGCTTTTTTTCACCACTGAGTTTTATTTTGTTAAAGAGGGACCAGTATTCAAGACTTCTCCTACTGGCTTGGCTAGTCTTTAATACAATCAAAGAGATCAAAAGCTTTCCTTGCTGCACTCAACCATTTGTGTTGATCTGCCCTAAATTGGGACTCAAAGTTGCTTGGCTAGGGTATTGTTGCTCATGGCGGGGCATAATTGAGGAACCCACTATAACAGGGGCCCCAACCTTTGCAACTTTAAGTCTGAAGGACTTCAGCTCACAGAATTCTCCAGCCACCTTTGCTTGCTGGAGACGTCTGGGAGCTGAAGTCCTTCAGACTTAAAAGTTGCAAAGGTTGGGGACCCTTGCACTATAATACATTCAGGTAGGTCTCCATAACTCTACCTGAAGAAGTCTAGAACTCTTTCAGATGTAAAAGTTCTTCTCTCTCATTTCATAAAACAACTTATAACTATTTCTAACAATCTTTTGGTAGAAATTAAAGTCAAGGATGAGTGCAATGTAGTTTCAAATTGGGGTGAATAAAAACTAACATTTTCTTATAAGAACAAATCAGATTTGTTTGACATTTAATAATATTTATAACACTATTATATTATAAATAATATAATAATAAATCTAAGCTTTCTTTCACTTATCTAAACAGAAACTGGAATATGAGATATTGATAAAGAAAACCTGTGGTTGAAGCCTAATTTTTTTCTCATTATTCATGTCCCGCCATAATCCCTTAAATTAGTATTAATATCTTGACATTATTTTTTTTCAGAAATATGAAAACAGAGATCTAAAAAATAAAAATATACATTTTAGCAATTATACTAAGCCAAGACCATTCATTTTAATGAGCCAAAACCTATGAAGGCACAAATAAAAATATTCTGCAGTGGTTCTCCTTTACAAATTTACCTGATTTTTAAAAATATTAAATTAGGAAACTGGTATTCTATGAAGCAAAACATTATACCTATTTGCAGCAAGACCTTTGAGCTGCATTGCAGTAGTGCAGGTCATCCTAGAGTACAAAGTTCATCTTCTAAACAATCAAGACTTTGAAACTGGCCGTGTCCATCACTCCATCATGAATGCAGCCACTACTTACTTTCAAAATTCAAAATGTGCCCTTCGGCCAAAAACATTCCCCAGACTTATGCCATTCATCTTAGGACAGAATTATAGCAAGCTTCCCTATTCCATTTCCAACCTCCAAATAGATTGGACTTCCTTGGTAGAATCAAACAACTTAATTTCTTGCCTTTAATAATACAGTAGTCACACATAACTTCAGATGGAATGCAGAACTGTGATTACAACCTCGATCAAATGTCAGATCTTGGTGAGGTTCAAGTTGAGATTCTTCAGCTGCACAAGGTTTTGTTTACCTTGTATTAACAAAAAGAAGAAAGGCACAAATCCTATTTATTAGTGCTAATTGTATTTATTAAACTAATAGGGGTGTTTTAGACCACCAGTCGCTGTGTCACGTTGCCATCACATGATGTATCACGATGTATTTTCCCTTCATGGAGCTGTGTGGGAGCAGCCTGCATGTGACGCATCCAGCCGCCAGTTTCACACCCCTGTTTTATAGACTCTGTCCAAAGTATCCTAGTAATTCCAGCATTATTTTCATCAATAGTAGTTAGTTATATTATCAACATCCTTATTAACTTTTTATTGCTTTCGGCCTGTAGAATTATGTCACAAGGTAATAATATTTTGTTAGAGTTATAGTTAATTTGATTAATATTATATGATGCTATCACTAGTTCTGCTATAAAACTGGGAACAAAATACAAAAAATAAAAATAAAAGAAAGGAGAAATATGTTATAGTTTCTAATGTTCTTTAGATTACACAATTAGCCCAAGGCCGGTTCAACATAAAATGACAGATTATCATAAAGCACTGAGATTTTTTTTAAAAATCAATGGAACAAATGGAAACAATACATTGAAGATTATTCAGGCATAAGTGCCATGAAAATGTATGGGGTTGTACTAGGACAGTGAAAAAAGACAGATGAAAATAACTGTACCCAAGTGTTAGCCAAAGGAAAGGGGGGGGGGAAGCATTTCTTCTTCATAGATTTCTAAGAATAGTCTCATTATATAAGAGACTATTTTCTAACAATTTTGTTATTGTTGTTTGCAAATTAACGGAGAATATACTTTGCTTAAAGAATTCTAAAGGTACAAAATGATGCATTCCTATTTTCATACATGCATAAGAGAAGCCAGATTGGCACAGACGGGTGTGGTGCTGGATTAGAAGTGGAAAGATCAAATTTCTACTCCACCATCAACCATAGACACTCACCACATGACTTTCAAGAGAGTCATTCTCCCCAGCCCAACCGACTACAGAAGATTGTGAGGAAGTGGGGGGGGGGGGACAAACCATTGGAACACTATATAAACAGCCTTGACCCAAAGGTGCTTTTTCAAAGGGCAACTAGACTGTGTTTTTGAAGACATTTCATTCCCATGCCAAGACGCTCCTTCAGTTCTTCTGTGATGAGAAGCAAAATGTCTTCAAGAAAAAAAAAAGTTTCCTTTTTGGGATAACCATGACCTGCTGACTGAGAATCTCCATAGATAGAGGGCCTTGAGTTTCTGAATGAAACATACAATAATTTTAAAAAGTACACCTAAACCCACAGCATTCTATTTGTTATGGCAGTCATCATAGCGGTGAAGGCCACAAGCACATGTATCTTTCCATCAGTATCTCTCCGTCAGGTTATTTCAGCAGGTGGAACTAGGTGTGATATTTATTGTAAACGTATTTCCTTCATCAGGTACAATAGGCAAGAATGTCTCTCTCAAATCCAGTTAAAATTCAAAAGGGGCCATCGAGGGATCTTTTCCTCCTCTTGCTTTTCAACTTTTATATCAATGGTCCTATATAGCAAAATGCCTAAATAATTTCCATCTCTCCAAGCTAAGGGATCGCCGCATTGTTCTGATGTTCAGTACCAGTGATGGCTAACTTTTTTGTCCTCAACATGCCGAAATCGTGCACATATGCCCACACCCACATTGCAATGCACCCCGCCCCCTGCGTATGCCTGCACGATTCCCCCCGCACATGTGTGTGACCCCCCGTGACCCCTTCGTGCATGTGCACGACAAAGCCCATTTTGGCCCTAGCAGGCCTCCCTGAAGCCGCCTGAAACAAAAAAAAATGGGGCATGGTGGGCACAACACACACCCACACTCCCCCTGCCCCATACATTCATGTGCACACACCCCACATCATGTGTCTCCCACATGCACAGAAGAGACCGAAAAATCAGCTGCCTGGAGGGAAGCGCACAAACATGCACAGTGGAGCTGAGCGACGGCTCACATGCCTGCAGAGAGAGCTTCATGTGCCATCTGTGGCATACCTGCCATAACGGTCTATGCAGACAATATAGTTCTTCCCAGAACACAACATGCCTTATAAGAGTACTGAAAGCACTGGTCAAATACTGCATTGCAACAAGGTCATCCAACAATAAACTATCAGGAAACCAGAATTATGGCCTTTATTAAAAGGCCAAAGCACCCCTGATGGAGCATTAATGGTCAGAGAATGGAACATATGACCTGCTTCAAGTAATTAGGTTATGCATGCCCCTGTCAAGGAAAGCTTGGTGGGAATAAGTTTCTGCCACTGGCAAAAATCTGCCAATGCCATCCTTAATTTTTTTCATTCTAAGGGAGGAAAATTATGTCTCAATTACACTTAAGGTTTTTCAGTGTAAGACACTAGCCTAATTGCTCTGTGGGACTTCTTGTTTTTCCAGTAGCACCTAGATTTACTGTATTTAACGCCCCATAGTGCTTTACAACAGTTTGGCTGGGTGGTTTACAATGTCAGCATATTTTCCCCAACAATCTGAGTTCTCATTTTACTGACCTCAGAAGGATGGAAGGCTGAGTCAACCTTGAGCCCCGTGAGAATAGAACTCCAGGCTGTGCGCACAGTTAGCTTGCAATACTGCATTTTAACCACTGTGCCACTATGTCCCAAATGCATATCTATGACTAGAAGCAGATATGATAAAAGTTAAGAGAAGAGTGTATCTTGCATTCTTAAACTTTTAGCTAAAGCTTAGCCTTTTCCCCCCTCTAGGCTTAGCATCATTAATTTTCCAGGACAATTTTCAATCTACCTAAATTAAAGCTGTGGAATCTAAACTTCTAAATCTGGGCTTCTCTCTTCCTCCTTGGTTCTTAAGATGGAGCATGATTGGGTGAAACAAATCCTGAACCAAAGCTAAACAATGCAGAGCATCAGCCAATGTAAAGAAGGCCCTAGTCTTGTGGTCATCATCACACAACAGATACACTGTCACTGCTAGGGGCTATCTGACACAGCTAGAAACACCCATCCATCAGAAAGCTTTGTCTCTTGACCAATGTCATGCTCTACCCTCTGCTGTATTAAGTAGCAACATATTTAAAAAGGACCATTGGCTACAAGGTTCTGCCCCCCTGTGATTCTGGAAAGTGGAAACCACAGAATGTGTTTTTCATCATTGCTCCTTTTTACAGAGATACTTGAACCAGATTGATCCCTCCCTCTGATTAGCAGTGTCCTGGTTGCTCAGACTTAGCCTAGGCTCATAAATGCTGCTCATAAATGATCATTATATTACAGCACATATGTCCAAGCTTTCTGCAGCAGCATGGAAGATCTGCAGGATTTTGATGGCCCAAATTCCCAAAATAATTATATTATTTTGTATGTATGCATGTATGTGTATATACCGTGTTTCCCCCAAAATAAGACAGGGTCTTCTTTTGTTTTGACCCACAAATAAGCACTTGGTCTTATTATTTTTGTGCTGCAGGAGGCAGTGAGTGTGGTCACCTCATGGCTGCTGCTATGTTGCAATATTTTCTGGGAGGGCTTATTTTAGCACATGCACTCAAAAGCCTGATTTGACTTATTATCTGGGGAGGGCTTATTTTCAGGGAAACAGGGTATACTCTCTCTCTCTCTCTCTCTCTCTCTCTCTCTTCTCTCGTAGTTTTTACATAATAAGTTTATTAAATTTTAGATTCTATCACGTTTTTGTAAATGTTTTCAAATTTTATATAATTTTTAGAGATTATAACATAGACATAAGTTGTTCCTTTTGGAGCTCAATCATGGATTCTAATCAATTTGTTTTACAAATACATTGTGAGACCTGCACCCATCTTTTCTTTTGGATCTCTGGCCTGCCACACTTTCTATTATTCTACTATGCATTTTCTATTGTGGGAAAATGGGGGTGGGGGGATTGTAGGAGTGAGAGATGCGATGTAACAAACACAATTCCTTCTAGAAAGCCAAGGTCATCCTTTGTCACTGCACCTCTGCACCTGACCAGAATTGGATGGGTGGAACTGCCAGCATGGCAGTAGAGTTTGGAGGATGTGATGGACTTGTAGGTGTGGGGGCAAGATCTTGAACTCTCAACTAGGTGGGGAAAACCAGGAAGCTTTCAGATTTGGGATTTCCCAAATGTACCAACATGGCTCTCTTAATAAATTGGTTTTTGAGCAATACTTTGCTTTGGACTCTGATTTACTTTTGGATGCTATTTGCTGACATTAACCCGAATCTGAAAGCTTTTATTTTAGTTTTGTCTAAATTTTGTTTGCTTTCTATTAATAGAAAGGCACCTTAATGGACACATTGCTTGTAGACTAATGAACTGGCTGATTGGATGACTAGCCTTCCTCTCAACTCATTCATTTCTTTCTTCATTCTTTTGTTTTGCAATTTCTTCCTCATTTAGTCTTCCTATGTGTCCAAACTACTTCAACATATTTATTTCATACCACTCATTTTTAGTCCACATTCATGACTCATTTTTTCATTCTCCCACCTCTAGCTTTATCCCACTGCACTGAAGTTGTTTTTAGATTTCTCCTGACATTTTCAATTCTGATTTGCACATAATGATGTAAGCATACCCTTCTGTCAACAAACATTATAAAAGCACCCTATGAGTTTTTTAAAAAAAACACAACACATTTGGCTCATTGTAATATGTCTTCTCTATCTATGTTTCCCATTTTCAAAAAGTTATTTGCCAAGGTGCAAACATTCATGCTCTCAAATTAATTTATCCTATGCATGATTTGCAATCATTCACTCAATGTCAAATCCATAATCTTTGACACAATCTATCTGACATTGGATTGCATGTTATTTGTGTTGTTGGCCATCAGCACATCATATGGATGCAATGGTTCATCTATTTACCTATCCTCAAACAACATAATTCCAACATCATAAGCATTTCTTATACTTTGCACAACTACACTGAACAATCAAAAATGCATCACACATTGTTGTCTTACTTTGTGTATAGTGGTATAAGCATACTGCTTATTCTCACACTTGCTATATTCCTATTGTATACTATTAAGACATGCAGCAACAATCTTCAATTTCAGAATGCAAGTCTTTATCATGTGCTTAATCTAAATCAGTAAATATAGAATAAATTCTCACATTCCTACATTTCTCAATAAAATTAATTTCCCCAACTTGTGGTAAATTGGTTTCTATAATGCTTTCAACTTATTTTTTTTAAAGGTAAAGAAAAATTCACCTGATTTTTATGTAAGTTACAGGACATTCATAGTGTGTAAAGAAAGTTTTGGGAAGAGAATATACAATTCTGTCTACTCGGAACTAAGCCTGATTAATATCTGCTGGATTTATTTCTAGGCCAAAATATACCCAAGTGCATATACAGTCATTAATTTCATTTGGAAAAAGCTAATCTATCTTCCAGGAGATAAATAGTAAATCTAATCTACTTTAGTTGCCTTCACAGCACATTTTGTTTCTTTCCAAGCCAAAATCATACAGATTCATTTTGAACAAGTCACTTTTCAAGTTAAAAGCTACATTTATTAATCAACTACCACAATGTGACTGCTAAGAAATCTTTCTGAGAAATGATGTAGATATACTGTAACATTTTGAAGGTGACAACCAAGAGAAAACAAGATAGATGGGATCAATTGGTACAATGCAATGCATTTTCTTGGTTTAATGTCATTTAATTCTATTAACTTCCATAAATACCTCCCAAATCACACACAAATGTATTGCTAGCCAAATGTTTACATTTCCATGAATATCTATGAAGCAGTCACATTCCCATCCTAAGCATTTCTAAACTATTAAGATTAACTTCTAGTTCTTCTGGTGGTTGCTAATTTAAATATTCCTCTGGAATCTTGTTTAAGGGTATACAGGATTTTCATGTATGCAATTGTTTGGACCATTTTTATTCACATTCAATATGAGTCCCTTTTCTTGCAATCAAAATCAAGTCTTGTAATGGAGGTCTGGTTTTTGTGAGACCTCTTCCCCTTCATTGTACTTGCCATCTGTTTATTTAATGTTTACATTTTATTAGTTTTACTATTGTTTCTTCGTTGTGAACTACTCAGAGACACTGACAGTGAGGTAGTATAAAAATTTAAAACATTCTTATTACATACTAGACAATGTGAAATCTCAGCTGCCAACAATTTAGCTGATGTTGGTTTTCATATGCATTGAGTTCTTCCCAAGAACCTAGGAATGTTGTAAAATATATCAATATAATATATGGGCAACTCCAAGAAATGTGCCCTTTTGAAAATTTTGTCATTGCATATATTAAGTGCTGTCCATCATTTTTTTGGTTTGGCACTCTGTATCCTGATAACTATGTGGCCCACTATAGTCAGTTTATGCCACAATCTTTCAACTTCAATTTTCAGATCTTGATACTTAGCGATCTTCTATAATTCTTTGCCTTTTATTTTACTGTACCTTGGTATTGCCATATATAGGAGATAACCAGGCTGACCCTGAGGGAGGGATCAAGCGCATCATCAGTGTTGAGTCCCTTCATGCCCACAAGAGATCTAAGCGTACTTGAATTCCATTGATTCTTATTTACTACCAATTTGCCTTAACCGTACTTCAGATTCTTATAGAGTGCATTAACATGCAATAAATCTGAATTCATTTGAACTGCCTTGATTTTCTGTGCTTGACACCACATCAATTATCCATTCTCCTTTTTAACCAGTTAAATCTGGTGTCTTATTTGTCAAGACTTTATCAGTTTTTATTTGGAAATCCCACAATATTTTAACCTGTGACTACTTTTTAAACTATACGTTCTCATCTATTTTTCATTACTGGCAACTGATAATTTTTACAGATATTCCAGTGAATCATTTTGGCCACTATGTTATATCATCATTTGTAATCAGTTTGTGTAAACTTCTTGTACAAACTGATTATAAGATCTACTAATTTTTCTGCTTCTTTGCACAATCTGCACTTCGAACCATTTGATAATTTGTCAATTTTGGCTTTCATTGCATTAGTTTAAATTGCTTGCTCTTGAGCAACCAACACTGAGCCTTCACTTTAAAAAAAAAAAAAATTGCAGCTGTAAGCCATTATTTTATCTTTATCCATTTTGCCTTCAATCTTATATAGAAATTGACTATGTTCTGCTTTTCCTAGCCAGTATTCCTCTTGTGTTTTTATGACATTATACCAATATTCATGTTTGGCTTCTTGCACATTCAGGTGGTTTCTATTTTTAATTTGCATCCATGTTTGTTCTTGCCTGTTTTTTGTGTAATCAGCCAAATGCATACTTTTTTTTCTTTGATTGTTTGACTTGAAGTAAATCACTGCATCCATTTTTACAGGGCAGGTATAATCTATCACTAAAACTACAGGGATGTAATCAGTGGTGGGTTTCAAATTTTTTAGAACCTACTCAGCAGGTGTGGCCTATTTTGTGGGCATGGCTTGGCAGTCATGTGACAGGGTGGGAGTGGCCACCTTTTAAAATGTGGTGAAACTCATTTAACAACGCTCTTGCTTAGCAACCAAAATTTTGGACTCAATTGTGATGATAAATTCTTTCTTTCTTTCCTTCCTTCCTTCCTCCCTTCCTTTCTTCCTTCCTTCCTTCCTTTCTTTCTTTCCTTCCTTCCTTCCTTTCCTTTCCTTCCCGTAGGGTCACTGGCAGCGGTGGGCCAGATTTACTTCCAGGTACGCCGGTGGAACCCCCTCTCACCGGTTCTCTAAATTTCACCAACCGGCTCTCACGAGTAGGTGCGAGCCTGAAGAAACCCACCACTGGATGTAATGCATACGGAATAGTCATTAGCTTTCTTGTTTTTCAGTCCACAGTCAGGTTTAGGTTGTGTCCAGTTAAATAATTCTAACAGTTTATCATATCACAAGTATGATCCAGGTATTGATGGCTTTGATATTGTTTCCACCATTCAAGTTTGGGTTTAGCAATTTTGTCGCTCTGTGGACATATTCTTCACTAATCACATTTTTAACTTATCCATGTTTTATGCTATTCAACTGTAAAATGCCCAGCTTCATTCTGATGGCTTTTGATAGTTTGTTCATTTGGAATTTCAGTTCCATTACCATCCATGATTTTACCCTGATTAGTTGCTGTTGTTGCCCATTTCTCTAGGCCAAATTCCATTGCTGTATATGTCTTACAGTATTTGTTTAAGGACTGGATTTTGACTTCTGGTTTTTCATAAACTTTCAAATCATTTCTATATTATTATTCTGTGGTTAATCTTTGCTGAGATTCACAGCCTTTGGGGCTGGTTGGTAGCTCAACAGCTCGAGTCCTAACCAAGGACCTAGGAACTGTCAAGGTAATGTTGGAGGATATAAGCTGTTCCAAGCAGGGTGGCCCTTTGTAGAGTCAGAATGCTCAAGTCCGGCAAACCTAGAACCTCCACATAGCGAGGCAGTCCCCTAGGTATTGCTCCAAGGGCTCCAATCAAAATCGGGACAACACACGACTTTCTCTTCCATAATCACTCAACTTCAATTTGCAAGTCCCGGTATTTTGCGATTTTTTCTTACTACTTATTTTCAATTCGTGCATCACCAGGTATTGCAATGTCAACGAACCATACTTTTTTCTTTTCAATTATTGTTATATAAGGTGTGTTGTAGGACAAGTGTCTGTCAGTCTGAATTCTGAAGTCCCACAAGATCTTGACTTTCTCATTCTCTAAAACTTTCTCAACCTGATGTTCCCAGTGATTTCTGCTGTACATTATTATTATTATTATTATTATTATTATTATTATTATTATTATTATTATTATTATTATTATTATTTCATTCAAATGAAACAGAAGTTAACCCATCTCTCCTGCAATTCTGGACTACATCCCGTCACAGATATACATATGACACAAACTTAGGAAGAATGGCTAACATTTTAGAAGAAAAAGATGATTCTATATGATCTAGGTTGGTTTGAATAGTGGACCAAATGATGCAGTCCAAAAAAGAGGTGGTTTACCTGAGAAGAATTACAATATTACCTACAGGTTTATCACTAATTGAGACAGACAGACAGACAGACAGACAGATTTAAGAACATTTGTTTTCTGTTCCAACCTATCTAAAGAAGAGTGATGCCTGAAAGACACTATAAGTAATTTTAATAAATAATACATTGAAGGATTATGTGTCACAGGTCAGTTTCTGCCCTCACTATAGTTTCTAGAAGTTACTTGGAAGAGATAGAGAGAATATCTTTTGGACCATTTTAATTTCATTTTAAGTATTGACATGTCCGTACAGACTGTAATAATGTAAGATGATGACTTCAAACAAGATTTAACATTGTGAAAGGCTCCTGAGCGACTGCTGAGTTAGTACCTGCAGCACAAAATGAAAAATAAAGTATCCAAAATAACATTCATTATAGCAAGCTTCTGGGATTTTTTGTCCAGAGGCATAGTGCAGGCAGGTGTAGTTACATATATTTTAAGTGCAAGTCCAGCTGATACTTCCTTTCTCTGCACTGACAGAATTAGCTTACATCAAGCCAGGAATGTAGTATAATACACTCCATTAATTTAGCTATCTTCTCTAATCAGCAGGGTGCAAATAAAGCTTTCTTTTGCCAATGACTCAGCAGCACAACAAAGTGAAAAGCATTAAAAAGACACAGCAAAGCACCCATACTAAAAGTCTATATTAAAAATGTATCAGCCTATAATAAACTACTCTTCTGTAACTTGATATCCTCTCCGACATGTCTTCTCCAACATGGGAAATGATCTTCCAATGTTTTATATGCTTGTTGGGGAATGATACGAATTAGAATCCAGTCAATTTGTTGAGCAAGATGGATCTAGTGCAGGGGTGTCAAACTCAAAACCCAGGGGCCTGATCTGGCCCACAGGGTGCTTAGATCTGGTCCGCGGGGCCACCCTGGAATCAGAAAAGGACAGGCCCATGGTGCCTCTGCCAGCAGCCCTCCTGAGCTCCATTTTCACTGGCAGAGGGTTGCAGGAGGCCGTTGTAGCCGAAAATGGAGCTTGGAACCCCATTTTCACTGGCAGAGCACTCTGGCCACAATATGCATCCCTGACATAATATAATATTTATAATAATAATAATATTTAATATTTATAAAACGGCACCCTCTCCCCACGGGGACTCGGGGCGGTGCACAGGTAGAATAAAAACAATAAATACATACAAACAATTCTAAAAGCAAATTAAACATAACCTGCGCTAAAATTTCCCCATTAAAACTAAGCAATACTAATTTCCCAATAAAAACCCCAAAGACAGAGAGACTTATCCTAGGCCGGCCAGACAGAAAAAGTGAGTTTTTAATTTAAGACAGAAGGAGCAGAGGTCCGTGGTCGTCCTGATATCGGGGGGAAGGTCGTTCCAGAGGGCCGGGCCCGCCACAGAGATAGCCCTTCCCCTGGGTGTCGCCCGCTGACAATGTCTAGTGGACGGCACCCGGAGAAGTCCCTCTCTGTGGGAGCGAATCGGCCGTGAGGATGTATGAGGCAGGATCCGATCCCGCAAATAGCTAGTGACGTGAGTGACGTCGAGCTGGCCATGCCCACCCCAGTCCTCCAAGGTCAAACACAACCCTGATGTGGACCCTCAATCAATGAAATCAAGTTTGACACCCCAGATCCAGTGATTTGTTTGCTTACACTTTCCATAATTTTAGTGAGGTAAACAAAACACTGATTTGCTTCAGTCAGTGATTCATGAGATCATGCTAATAAGAACGCCTAAAAATATTTTTTTCAGTCTTTTTTTTTTTCAAATGAAAAAATTTCAGAGAAATTATCCTGATATTCTTTTACTTACTGCATGGGTGTCCAAACTTGGGAACTTTAAGACTTTTGGACTTCAACTCCCAGAATAGGGGAATTCTGGGAGTTGAAATCCACAAGTCTTAAAGTTCCCAAGTTTGGACACCCCTGACTTACTGAATGGCTAATGTGTTTGTTTTCATTCCCTTATTCCTTAGACAATCATCTCTAGAGGCATTCTAGTCAGCCTGGTTTCTCAAACTGCAATTAAATCTCAAGGATATGTATGATAAGCAAATCCCTCCAATGGCTCTTCTTCTTTAAGAGACTTAAAGAAGGAGCAGTCCAGTGAGTTTCAGAGCAATGGAGAAGAGGAGAGATTTTAAAAAAACACCAGTAAATAAATGTTATAATGTTATATTCTAACATTAAAGTAATCTTGAAAGCAACATGGAATTTTTTTTTTTCAAAAGCACTGTTGGAAGAAATGTCCATCTGGGTTCGGTTCCAAGTGGGGGAAAAGACACTGGAAACATGGAGGCTGTTTGGAAAGATGGTTTTTAATGGTGGACAGGACTCCATGAGTTGAGGTCCTGGGGGAAAAGACTCACATGTCTTGAAGATTTTGAAGAAAAAAAGGGAAGAGATCAGTGGCGAAATTCAATTTTTTTTCACTACCAGTTCTGTGGGGGTTGCTTGGTGGGGATGGTGTGGCTTGGTGGGAGTGACTTGATGGGCATGGCAGGGGAAGGATACTGCAAAATCTCCATTCCCTCCCCACTCTGGGGCCAGCCAGAGGTGGCATTTGCCGGTTCTCCAAACTATTCAAAATTTCCACTACCGGTTCTCAGAACTACTCAAAATTTCCGTTATTGGTTCTCCAGAACCTGTCAGAACCTGCTGGATTTCACCCCTGGAAGAGATGCTGAAAGAGCATGAGTTTTATACCCTCTCTTGGGTCACGCTTTAGAGTTTCCTGTCCCTGTCCAATAAATGTATTCCATTGGCTGTCAGACTCCCAGGGGGCGGGGATCTGAGCTAACTTTGTAGGCTGTCTGTGTCCCAGGCTTGGATGATGCAATCTCCCCAGGTGCCATGCGTTGAGTTCTGTTCCTAGATGGTTAGAGGGCTAATCCTATCATGGCCTGAGCATACCTTAATCCCATCACCCTGGGGCTGAAGGCAGGGAGCGGGGGCAGGGAGCTGCAGAAAGCTGTTTTGTCTTTAAAACATGTTTCTCCTTTTCTCATCCAGGGAAATATAATACTCTGCCTTTTCCTAGGATATTTCATTTTTCTAGCAGAGGGGTGGGTGCTAACTTCCTTCAGCACCCTTAGAATTAGGTAGCAACAGTAGAAACCTTTAAAAATTGAAAAAACAAAACAAAATTAAAACAAAGTCTAGGCATGCAGGAAGCTTCCAACCGCTACATCCTAGTTTGTTTGTGGTTCAAATTAATCTCATAATTTACCTACATAGTAGTCCCATTATAAGTCGTTATTCTAATAACCTAAAACAATGCATTGTAAAACCAAATCTTTCTCTTTTATGGTGAATGAATATACAGAAGAATAGCATGACCCAAACAGATGCAAATGGAAGGAATTCACTTCCAATCTAATGAGTTTATATGCTCTGCTAAATTTGGTGTGTATAGATGCATTTAAAACTTTTCTATTTCAGTTATTCAATTCACACTGTTCTAAGCTGACAGTGAACACTTCTAAAGCCTAGCTCAAATGGGTAGGAATTATAAGCGAGCCTCATTCTTTGCCCAGTAACTCCATGCTTTAAAAAATAAATTTGAGAAAACAAATAATGGACACTTTTAAAAAATCCCTATAATTTTGAGATTTGTAAACTTTTGTATATAATAGGTAAATTGGGTCCACCAATAGGTATAGTTGAGGCATTCGCCTGACATTGCTGGATTCATCCTGCTGCCTTCAGGAACAACGAATAATGATGGCCCATCATGAAAGCTGGAGAGAATAACTCCACCTTTGTCACATATAATGGATACTATCTTCTTTGTTTTAGGACTTAAAATATACTGATCAAGCCCAACTAATAGAACTTAATGGTAATTAACCGTGTTATTCACGGTTACAATTTAATTTTTGAAAAACAATCAAAAGCATTTAAATTTAACTGGCCTAGATACCTTGATTTATGACATAGGTCTATGATACACATAGACATACACAAGTAAATATACATATTAAATATACATATGGGCAGATATACAATATGTTTAATCTGACATTCCAAATGCAATAAACAGTGATTATTGTTTATAAGTTGACATATAAGTTTATTATGTTCCTAAAGTTTTTCATTGCTAGTGGAAGACCACCTATAACGAGATGAAGGTTTTAAAATAGTTTAACTGATTTATGTCCTCAAATCAATTGTCATTCATAATAGTTGCTCCAACTATTGTCTGCTATAACAGATCCTGGTCAATTATATGACTGGGGGATTCTAAATCAGATGATGTTTTCAAGTTGTGTACAAGAAAAATAGTTGCAGTAATGTTAATAAACTGTGAACATGATCCTTATGATTTGAGCAAATATTCATAAGGGTAGAATTGGAGCACCAATTGAACAAAACATACTTGACTACTCTGGAAACCTATCAAGTTTAAAACTGAATCTAGATTATATAGAGTCTAATTCAATTCAAACAAGCCAGTTTTCAGACATCTCTCTCCAGAGCCTTTCAAATTGTGCACCCATATTTATTTACACCAGAGGTGTCAAACTCAATCCCACAGGGTGCTTACTTCTGATCCACGAGGCCACTCTGGAAGCAGTGAAGGACCAGCCCACAGTGCCTCTGCCAGAGAAAATGGAGTTCAGGAGGGTGTGACGCCCTCCCAGGTTCGATTTTCCCTAGCAGGGTTCCCTAGAGGGTTACAGGAGGCTGTTGCAGCCGAAAACCGAGCTTGGGAAGCTGTTTTTCGCTCGCAGAGTGCTTGGGCCAGCACAAGCACCCCCAACACAAGTGACGTCAAGCTGGCCAAGCCCACTCTGTCCACACCCACACCAGCCCCTCAAGGTCAAACACAACCCTGATGCCGCCCTCAATGAAATCGAGTTTGACACCCCTGATCTCTCCAAGAACCAGACATCAATGCAAAACATCAAGAATTTCCTTGAATTACAATACCAACAGGGGAAAATGTTACCCACCTATTGATAGATCCAAAACTCTTGAAAAAGTAACCCAGTAGGTTCAAGTAGTTATTAGATAGCATGGCAAAATTGTCTACAACACTTCTCTAGGAAGTCCCAAATGTGCTTTTCCAAAAGGCAATTGGACTTTCTTGGTTTTTTCAATCTGATGATTGATGTATGGATATGATTGATGTATGGATTCAAGTCAAAGCTATAAAACATGGCTTGGTTCCTAGAACCTTTAGAACAGGGGTTACTGAGCCAATCTTAAAGTATACACTTGCTCTGAAATCCAAACACCAAGATGAACCCAAATGAACAATGAAAATAATTCAATGAAACTTTGGGAAAGGGGGATATTTTTTTAAATAACAAAATAACTAAAAAGTTCTTCAGACCTTCATAGTTTGGGAAACCCTGCTCTTCAAATAAAATCAGCTTATTTTTTGAAAGCGTGATTAAGTAGATTACATTTAATGGGTTATTGGGGGAAGGGGAAATGGAGGCATTGTTGCAATAGCTTCTCCCAAGTGGTATAGCTCCGTGGTGGGTTGCCAATTTTTTTACTACCAGTTTGGGCACACTCCCACACACGCGACACTTCTGTGCATGCACAGAAGCATCTGGGCAGGTGGCCGGAGTCTCTCATCACTGCTACTACCGGTTGCCCAATGCAGGCCGAACCGGGAGCAATCCACCTCTGGTATAGCTGTAGCCTAATCTTTGTCTTTAGAAAAGTAACAATAGCACTTAGACTTATATACCGCTTCAAAGTGCTTTCCAGCCCTCTCTAAGCGGTTGACAGTCAGCATATTACCCCCAATAATTTGGGTTCTAATTTTACCAACCTCAGAAGGTTGGAAGGCTGTATCAACCTTGAGCCGGTGAGACTCAAACTGCTAAACTGCTGGCAACCAGCAGTCAGCAGAATTAGCTGCAGTATTGCATTCCAACCACTGCGCCAAAACTCTTGGCGTTGTTCAACAAAGCTATTGTCATGTGACTATCATCAAAATTATCAAAGTATTTATACTTTGTTTTTATTTTATTAATTGTTGATTGTACAATCTCCAGTAATGAAGTAGTAATGAAGCCAAGTTAGCACACTAACAGGAGTAAGAGTAGATACAAAGAAAACCAATTAATAACAGTTATAACAGCAGCCTTAGAACTGACAATTAAGAAATTGACCAAATGAATAGCTTCTATCCCTTATAATTGACTATCAAGAGGAAGGAACCAGCACACAAGAAATATGCTGCAGACCAGCATTTGATAGAGCAACAATGGAGGTCTTAGGAATTTTCAGATCCTGGAATATGTACCTGCAAAGATCAGAAAATGCATGCTATGGGGTTTTTTTTAATGATACACTATAGAAATGGAAGTTTGGCTTTCAGGAACCAAGCTAGAAAAGGATATTGATACTTTTGAACTTTAGCATTGGAGAAATCCAGAAAACCCAGAGTTCTCTGGAGAAATCTACAATGCTAGAGAGATATAAGGAAATGAAGAGGATGATCCAGCAGCAAGGTGTATGAACTTAACTATAGCGGGAATGAGTGCACCACTGGCAAACTTGAAGCATCATGTTGGAGACAGATTTTCCTGGCAAAAATCTATTGGTCTTTGACAGTTAACACAAACTTAAAGGTACATAATCAATCAGTCAGTTATATTAACTGTTGTTTGATTTTTTTGTGGAGATCACAAAGGGTTCGATTTAGAATGCAGTCAATACACAAAGAAATTAAGAAATATTCCCTAAAAGCCTGTAAAATGCATTTGAACATGAGGGTTATATTTGGAGGCTGTTTTGATTACTTTAATGCATTTATACATTTGTTTACTTGGGACTGGGGAAAATAAAATAATGTATGATGGTTACTCCTAAGTTTGGGGAAACCTTATTTTCCTCTCTAGAACATTGCAAGTGCATTAGTGCAGCTACTCTTTAAAGCAGCAATGTCTTTATTCAGGCTTCTACATGAAAAAGATGCAGCTGCTCTGATATGTGAAAGATAACTTTAAATCAGCCATTTTTTTCAGATTTAATAAGAAAGAAAAATCACATATTAAAAAGATGCAACACTTGCACCATTGTATGTTGAGATAGATAGATAGATAGATGATAGATAGATAGATAGATAGATAGATAGATAGATAGATAGATAGATAGATAGATAGATAGATAGATAGATAGATAGATAGATAGATAGATAGATATATGATAGATATAATAGATATAGATATACAAATATATATCAATTGACAGCTTATTCTGAGTAATATCCCTGCATAATAATGTTTAGGGATACCTACTTATCACCTTCATGCATTATCTTTTCAGGTATGCTTCTAAGTAACTTCTAACAAATAGGAGGATCTTAAATATTGACACCAATGCATTTGTGAATAAACCAAGAAAATAGCCAAGTAATGCCAGAAAACCCTGTTACACTATCTTAGCCTTGCAGGAATCCGAATAAATCCATGCATTTATTTGTTGGTGCAGATATGAAATCAGAGTCTTTTGAAGCTGACAATTCACTCAAAATATAAATTCTGTCCAGTCACAAAATAGTGGAAAAGAAAGAATATCCCATAACACATAAGTAACTTGTAAAATGTAATTGCATATCATAGTAGGAACCAAGTATATATATAAAAAATTGATGTTATTGTCACCAATAACTCCAGTTCAAATTGAATGCTAATCATAATTATCTCCAAACTGTTCAAGCCAATGCAGGAACAGGAGCCATTACAGTGCTTTCAGTCATCAATCATAGTCTGTTGATTAGCAACATTAAATGCAAACCAAACAGTGGGGAGTAAACTGATCTAAACACCTTGGTGCAACAGAGTAATGTATAACAGCAAATTATTTGTTCATCGCACTGCTACGATTAATAATACCTTGATTATAAAAAGACATTGTAAGTTGTGAGCGCCTGCTAAATTGTGGAGTTAATCCATTGGTTTCTATGACCTCAGAAATTCCCAAGAAATAGATCTTCCATGATCTACAAGGAGTTGCTTCAGACCAATCTGATTAAAAAGAAGCTAAGAGAAGCTGATTGAAAAGAAATACAACCAATTGCGTATGTAGCTGTAGTATATACCTATAGGACAGCCTAAGGACAAATAAAGATTTTCAGATGAAAAGGACCATGTTCACAGAGTGAAACAACCTTATCCTCCCTAACGTGGTTTATTGCAATGTTGCAATGTACTTCCCATTAATTGCCTATTTTGGAAAGAAAAGTCATCAGATAAGTGCAAAAGCTTGTTTACTACACATATGTTGGTATGGTATAACATACACATACCCCACGTTGTTAAAGTGTACTTAATTCTATCATGATAGTAGAATGTATTCCTATGCATACATTCAGATTATTAACATCATCATAAAAAACATTTCAGTCAACATATAGCTCTCTTCTTAAAGATACAAATATAAGCTTTAGATAGTCTAGTGATGAAATTGTTTATGTCCTTATTCAGCTAGACCTATTTCTTTAAGCACACTTTTCTCCCATCTGCAAGAAAACACAAGAGCGATGTATGAAAAGCCTAACACATAACAGGAAGAAATGTGAACTATACTAACATAAATAATGTCATCTTTATTGAACCACAGTGGAATCTATATGCTCAAATCATCTGCTTTCCCTGTATCTGAAGGCCTGGAGAAAATCAAAATAGAAGGAACATGACATTTATACAGCGCGAAACAAATATTGTAATTACAAAAACAAACTAATGTACCAGAGAGGGAAATTTACTTGGCTCTACATGTTCCTACAGGATCATTCCTGATTGTGTAAATTCATCTTTTGACACAGATATCTGTGTTTTGTTTATTGCCTTTAAGTCCCAAAATGCCCCAGATAGTGCAGCTTCAATAAATAACCCCTTCAAAAGAAAACGAAATAAAACTTAAGTGACCACATCTTACATCTTTAAAGGTCTGACTTTATATCAATATTCATTTATGTCCAATAGCTGTCAGCTGAGAGACTTTTATACAGATTGGTTTTTAGAACTACTATACAAGGACACACACACACACATGCACACTTCTGCATTTCATCATAATTTCTGCTAGTTTTCTCCTTTTTCTGCACACAAGAGTCAATCCAAAATTGTGTTTGACAAAGAGTCAGATTGGTTTTTATACTGTACATGATTTCCACAGAATTAGCGCATTTTTTCCCATAAATATTTTTAATTAGGTTAGAACATATCACACATCTGTGCTCTGGAAGCCTCTGTCAACCCAGCTAATGCAATCACATGGAAACCAATGTCCTCCAGCTATCAGGCAATTGATTTTAGCAGGATTCTGCTCTTCTGTAGCTTAAGGGACATGCAATATGTTCATTCATTTGTTAGACCGTTCAACCTTACTTCATTAAGAGGGAATATTTAATATAAGATTGAAATATTCTGTTCTCTCTTCTTCAAAAACCAAAAAGAACTGTTCTTAAAATATGTACCCAAGGCTCAATGTTAGTTACCATAAAATATATGCTATAGCCAATGCAATTTCAATCCATTTGAAGAGGAATAGGAAATACATTCTGAGATACCTTCCACTGAAATAAATGGGATTTCATTTCATTGACATTGTCAATGAACGTACAACTTTGAGATTTTAAAAAAATGTAACTAGAATGATAACTTGTATATAGCCTGAAAGAGCACATCTAAATTCTGCAGATTTTTTACTTTTCAGTATTTTCTATATACGACATAATTTATCACCTGTGCATTATTTAAGTATGCTATTGACATAATATCGATATATGACCAAAAAAAAACCAGTATAGAAACAATGAGTTAAAAAAAATAAAAATCACATAACCCAGGAGAAAATAACTTTATCTTAACTTACAAATATACAATCCCTAATTAAAAATAAATCTTTTACACACACACACACACAGGAAAAAACGTTCTAATGCACTACAACATATATTATCTAAAATTGCAGAGGGTTACATAGGAAGAGTTTCTGCAACTTATTGCTTAAGAGCACTTCAACATGCAGTATGAATTCCAGTTATTCAACTCATATTCACTGCCTAAACACCATTGAGAATATTGCAACCCTTCTCCCTCAAAAACATCTTGGAAAAATATTTTCCTATAATATATAATATAATAATTCACATGTAATGCAGCAGGAGCATTTAGCATAAAAACATCTGAAGATGAAGAGAGCAAAACTTTGTTAATTTGGAAGCTTCCTTGTAAGGTCAGGTAAAACTTAAAAGAACTGCTCCATTTCGTTTGTCCTGCAGTTCCTCTTTAGAACTGGGTTAAAACTGTCATGTTGATATTTTGATGCAAAACAGTGTGTTAGATATTAAAGTGCCAAAGCTCCATTTGAAAACAACACAAGGAATGTGCTTCTATGAAAGAAACAGTACCTGAAACTTCTTGTTTAAGGCTCATATATCTTTTGACACAATAGAATCTGAAACCCTTTTTTAAGCCTAGACGAAAAAGAGATCTCAACATGCCTTATTCGTTCTAGTACCGCAGGTTTACAGTCCACTTATGGCTGGTTTCTACCCTAAATTTCAAATATATCTTATATATTTATATGCGTTTTATAGAAAAATATCACAAATATTTTTAGCAAGCTGGGAAGTATGGTCTTCAGAAGCATCCCTTTTAAAAATCCATCACATTTAAGCACATCCTTTCTCTTTAAACAAGTCCATGTACATAAGTGCATATATATATATATATTTGTGACACAATACACACACACACACAGAGGCATAATTCCAGTTATGTGTTCACTCAAGTAGATCAGACGTTAACTTGACTTGACACCAATGTATGGATGTATGGAGACATATCCAGAGGATGTATGCATTACAAGATAATAAGAGACATTTACAACCCAGAATATAGGAGCAGGGCAGCCACAAGTGACATCACCAGACCAACTGCAGTGTCAAGTCACTCCAATATATAACCATGCACATCACTGCTCTCACAGACTCCTCTCTGCTCTCAGCGATTAGAAAACACTCCTGATTGCAAATATCAGAGCTACTTTCCAAACACAGCCAAGGATGCCATATCTTGTTGGCATACAGGAAAGACTGTGGAGGTTACTAAATTGATCAAGACATTCGTGTTTTTAAAAAGAACTACAAAATGCATCACCATAGAAACCCAAAAGTAAGAAACTACAGTAATAACACTAAAGTAAATGCCATATCTAGTTATTGGATAGAAGTCAGCCTAAAGGATTTCACCAAGAACACAAAAGTAACTGGGCTTCCAATGCATCCAGGCCATGGGACTTAAAAATTCAAGGGTTTGCTATTGGGGTTGGGGGTTTTCACCCCCTATTGGATGTAACTACACAGTGTCTTCATTTCGCTATCATGTGATCATAACTTTAGAGAAACGGTTATTTTACTTACAGGCATTTGTTACAGCGAAGCTGTTTGCTGTTTCGATGTTGTCTACGTGAGGAACCAAATTAAAAGGTGCTTCAGATGCATTGGGGCTGGTGTTGTGAAGAAAAATTGCTAATCGAAAAGCAGTATATTCCTGATCTGTGTTTCTGATGAAGAGACCACCTATCCACAAATAAATGACAGAAAAAGGAGGGAAATGCACGCGTTATTTTGATGCCAGCTTTTGCAAGTAGCTTTCCTACCAATCATAAAATTCATGTTTATGAACATAAAGACTCAAAACTCGGGAGACTTTTAGAATCCCAGTTTCTGGGAGGGTTTTGAGTGTCCCCCCCTCCCCTCCATTTTCAAATCTCCCCGTTTCTCCTTTCTTTACGTATCTGCTAGGAGGAGAATGACCTTTGAAACCATTTACCTTTCATCTATGTGAATGGTCTAAATCGGCCCTCCCCATCTAAAGCAGCAGGCAGATTAAAGAGAACAAAATGCAGGCAAAGGTTTTTAAGTAAGGCAGAGAGGAGACCTTATGCACTTTTATGCTCCGAGATATGCGTTCATTCTCTTTTTACGGGCTGACACTAGGAAAGGGTAAGAAGATTTTTTTTTTGGAGGGGGGGGGAAACACAGGCACAGAACATCAAGAACTTTCCTCTTCTGCAGCCTCTGGGCAGGTAGGAAGTTGCTTAGCATCTTATTAACAGCATCTTTAGGAGTGCACGGAGAGAAATGATGCAGTGGTTTAGCTGGAACTGGAAGGGATTCAAGGGCTAAGTCCCATGCAAAAGGAGGAGGGGGGGGGGAATCGAAGGCAACTGAAACGGGGCAGAGACAAGTGGGATAAGGATGCTAGGGAGATCCTATTTAAAAAAAGAAAGAAAAGAAATCAGAGCCAAGTTTTCAAACTAATGGTACCCAAGACTATCCAACACCACCACCAGCTCCGGGGGAGTGCCTTAACAAATAGCTTGCTGCAATGGGCAGGCTGGGCTAAGAGAAGGTTTACGGAGGATCTTGCAGAAACGGTGCATTTCAGAGGCGGGTGGGAACATCTTCCCAAGTTTGAACACGAATTGCACACATGCACGCATACACACACACACATATAAATATATACATATCCGTCTTGCCGACCATTAACAGGCAGAGCCGCCACTCTCTTTCCTCCCTCCCCCCCCCTCCTCCTCCCACCAGCCCACCCCGCATCCCTGCCTTCACAAAGACACGTGAGGGGAACGGGAAAGGGGCACTCGGGGACACTTGGTTTCTCATCCCCCCCCCCTCTTTCCGAAACGGAAAGCGGTGGCCAGGATCGGAGTTGGTTGCCCCTCCACTTTCTCCCCTCCCCTCCCCAATTCCGTGCCACCCCGCCGGGTTCAAGCTCCCCATCAGCACCACCACCACCACCACCACCTCGCCTCCAGCCCAATGCAGCGCTTACCTATTTGCACGCTGCTAGGAAAAGCGCCCATTGCAAGTCCCCAAAATCCAGAAAACAACAAGACAAGCTGTCTGCAAATAATCCTCATCTTCTTCTTTCTCTTTGCCTGCCTGGGTCTCCTCCTCCTCCTCCTCCTCCTCCCGCGCTCTTCCTATATGTTGTTCAGAGAGGCATTGAGGATGTGGTTGGAGGGGGGGGGGATGATGTCGGGAGAAGGAAGAGGGGGGGAGGACTGGACACCAAATTGAGGTGGTGGTGGGGGAATGGGGAGGGGAAGCCAAACGAAAGGGAAAAGGGGAGGAAAAGAGAAGAGGGTGGCTGGTCTCTTCTTTCCTTCTCTTTCTTTCTTTCTTTCCTTCTTTTTTTTTCCTTCTTCACCCCCTCCCTCCCCGCCTGCTCGCCTGCCTTTCTCCCCCCCTCCCAACCCCACTCAGCGAGCCATCCTGCCGAGGCGCCTCTTTCCCGCAGTCTCCATAACCTCGGCAGAGGTTTCGCTCCGACTGCAAAGGTTTCACGCGCAAAAAGATGGAGGGAGAGAGTTGAGCGGCGAGAGCGAGGAGTCTACTGGCCGCCGCCGCCGCCGCCGCTGCGCTTGGAAACCTTAGACCTGCGCTATTCCTCCCGCCTTCCTGCTCCGACCGCCGCTATCCCCTGCCTCTCCTTGGCTGTTTCTCTCCCGCCCGCCTTCCCGCCCTGGCTCCTTTTCGGCAGACACGCAAACACACACAGCCTCGCCACCAAAGCCGCCACCGCGCGGTGGGCATTCCCCTCAGCAGCGCCTCGGATTGCCAATCTTGCCTTAACCCCGCCCAGATAAAGGCGCTCGGAGGAGCCGAGCGGCCGGGAGAGAAAACGGGCCCTCGAAGCAAGTTGCGGGCGGGCGGGCCGGCCGTCGGGTTGGGTCCCTCGCCTCGTTGGCCCGCGCAGGCCGAGGAGGGCCCGCCGGCCCGCCTAGGAGGGATGGTTCGCACGTGGGAGAGAGCCTCGCTTGCTGACATTGCACGTGTGGACGGGCTCCGCCGGAAACAAACGGCCTGAATTCCCACAGCAAGTTCAGCCCGGCTAGTTGTGGAACGGCCTCTTAGATGGAATCCCAAAGGGGCTTTTTTTTTTTTTCCTCAAGAGGCAACTGGACTTTCTGGGTTTTCTTTGAAGACCTTTCGCTTGTGGTCCAAGAGGCTTCTTCAGTTCTGGCTTCGGAGAGACTCAGAAGGGAAGAAACCTCTTAGATGGGAAGTGAAATATTTTTGAAGGGAAAAAACCCTTTGCCTTTTGAAAAACACCTTTGAGACCACCATGACCTGGATGATTGAGAATCTCCATAAAGGTAAAGATTCCCATGCCCATGTGTGCTAGTTGTTCCCGAATCTAGGGGGCGGTGTTGATCTCTATTTCAAAGGCAAAGAGCCAGCGCTGTGCAAAGATTTCTCTGGTCATGTGGCTGACATGACTAAACAGCGAAGGCGCATGGAGCGCTGTTACTTTCCCACCAAAGGTGGCTCCTATTTTTCTACTTGCCTTTTTATGTGCTTTTGAACTGCTAGGTTGGCAGAAGCTGGGACAAGTAACAGGAGCTCACTCCGTTGCACAGCACTAGGGATTCGAACCGACGAACTGCCAACCTTTCTGATCGACAAGCTCAGCATCTTAGCCACTGAGCCACCGCATCCCTTTGTGTGTGTGTCTATGGAGAATAGATACACACACAGTACTACTACATCCTCCTATGGATGAGAAGTGAAATGTCTAATGTCTTCAAAGAAAAACCAGAAAGTCCAGTTTCCTCTTGAAAAAGCACCTTTGGGACAACCATGACCTGGATGACTGAGAATCTGGATGACTGAGAATCTCCATAGACTCATAGATGGGATCTTAGCTTTCTGTGCATATGGTTTTCATACCTTGCAAGAAGGGGAGAACTTGAGCAGTAGCCTGGTTAAGCTGATTGTGTGGAGCTGCTGTTGGGTTTGAAGGGGAAAGGGGGGGGGGTGCATAGCTCATTCAGACTTGCAAGCCCTTGCTTAAGGCATCAGAGGAGTGGGTTGTGAGCTTCAAACCCAACAACAGTGCCATACAATGAGCTTAAGCAGGAGGAGGAGCTCTCGCCTCCCAATCAGGAGGTTGTGAGTTCAATTCTAGGTAGAGGCAGATGTAGGGTCTCCTGCTTGAAAAGGGGGTTGGACTAGATGACCTGCAAGGTCCCTTCCAACTCTGTTAATCTGTATCAGGTTACTGGCCAAGTTCCACCCTTCCAGCAAGTGATGGAAATTAAGCTGTCCAAACGTCCAGAGATATTTCATGAGAAGAGTCCTCCACGCCTTTGCTTGCAACAGAATACCTTATGCCACCCGACTTGAAATTTTTGGTTTAGACAACTTCAGTCTGACCTAAGCATAGTACATAAAATTATCTGCTACAATGTCCTACCTGTCAATGACTACTTCAGCTTCGACCACAACAATACATGAGCACACAATAGATACAAAGTTAAGATAAACTGTTGCAAATTCGATTGCAGAAAATACAACTTCAGCAACAGAGTGGTCAATGCCTGGAATGCACTACATGACACAGTGGTTTCTTCCCCAAACCCCCAAACTTTCAACAGACTGTGTACTGTTGACCTCACCCCATTCCTAAGAGGTCTATAAGGGACACCAATATAAGTGCACCAATCTGCCTACCATCCCTGTCCTAATGTTTCCTTTTATTCATATCCATTTCATGTATTCAAATCATGTTTATGCTTATATATGTTATCTAATACATAGTTGAATGAATGAATGAATGAATGAATGAATAAATAAATAAATAAATAAATAAATAAATAAATAAATAAATAAATAAATAATACACACAGAAAGCTAAGATCCTGTCTAAGATGTCACTCCACAACTAACCAGATCAAACATGCTGTGTGAATTCAGGCTGTTTCCATGGAATCGGTTCACTCATGCAATATCAGCAGAACATCCTCCCCCTAGGCTGGCCAGCGAGTCGTTCTTGGCCTGTGCAGGTGGAGCACAGGTCAACAAGGTGAGGGACACATCCCATGGCCAGTCTTCCTGAATTTGCTTTTCCCTCCCGCTGCTTGGCTCTTCCGAGCACCTAAATTATCCACATGTTTCTCAGTTTTAGGCCATCAGTTGTTTTGTACTTTAATTCCCATCGTCCCTTCCTTTAGTACAACAAAGAGCAAAAATCTAATTCTGCTGAAGAGATTAGTTGTATTCTTTTTACAAGTTTGAAGGCCACCACACATATGCAGGAGTATCCACAGCATATGGTCAAGAAAAACAAGATGACAATTGTGACCATATGATCAAAGCGCTGTGCAACCCCATACTAAAATTGGACTGAAGTCATTCACACATTTTCAGCCACTGTTTTCACTTTTTTGACTGTAGACAGCCCAAGTTCCCAAGTTATAATATAGAGCTTTCACTCATACCACCATGATATAGAGTTTGTTAAAAGGACCAAAATGAGCCAAAGAAACCAACAGCGATACAAATGTGGTGTTGTGTGAACGTCATAGTTCACACAACACTATAAATATAAAATCCCTGGTTCATCTCAACTTTGAATTCATAAGTCAAGATACTATTGTTTCAAAGTAATACAAGTTCATTTCAGGACTCTTAGAATTTTTATACAGTGTGTTATAAAAAGCCCTAGTCTCATTCACAACTCCCACTAGTAGCTTTGTATGTTCTCTGCAAAATTCCACCCTGGATAAGTCTATACCTTTTTTTGTATGTGAAATAAATCAGCTGTTCTTAAATATAAAGTGACGGAAAATAAGTGGTTTCCTAATTCAGGGAATCCCAAATAAATTGGAATAGAGGTTGGTCTATATGGTTCAGCATAGTCAACTGATGTGAGAACATAAAATGTGAAAAGATCCAGACCAATGACCCATCTAGTTCAACATGTTCTGGTATAAATGGTCAACCCAAATTCACAAATGTGGACAAGATGACTCTTAGCCTCTTTCACTGTTACTCCTTATCTTCTACTATTTAAATAGTTATTTCTGCAGTTCAGGATTCAGGAATGAGAAAGCAACCATCAATACACACACACTCTCTCCCTCTTTCTCTTCCTCCCTCTCCCTCCCTCCTTCTCTCCCTCCCCCATCTCTCTGTGTCCCATTTCTAAGTCGGCAACATTGATCATTTATTGAAGTTTATACACAAGAATCTAGTCAAACTAATGGTCAGCACTAAATTGGTGCTAGATAAAGATCAGAGAATTCATGGTGAACTAGACTTAGAACACTTGTGACTCTAACCAGGGGTTCCCAAACTTGGCAACTTTAAGACTTGTGGACTTCAACTCCCAGAATTCTCCAGCCAGCATAGTTGGCCAGAGACTTCTGGGAATTGAAGTCCACAAGTCTTAAAGTTGCCAAGTTTGGGAACCCCTGCTCTAAACTGATGATATATTTAACTCCATCCTCCAGGTCTGCCTTCTCTTCTCCTATAAGAACTCAACAATCTCTTGGTTTCTAGCCTGAAACCAACAATGGAGATTGTTTGGTGTAGTAGTTAAGACATCAGGTTAGAAAGTTAAAAATTAATCTTCCATTAATTTTTCTTGCCCCATTTAAAATATATAAATTAGCTGTCAGAATCACCTCTGATGATTCATAATTATTTATGTGTAGAATATAGATGTATTTTTAATCTTCCTACACTTTGTTTTCTTGTATAACCTGTGTTTTAACATTATGTGTCTCTGACCACATTTTCATCCCATGAATAATACATACTGGTATAAATCACATCTCCTTTTATTTACCATGGCTCTAATTAAAATACCCCAATTGCTGCAATCTTTCCTTGTAGGGTGATAATAATATTGGATGCTTTTTTATGCCTCTCTCCCTGATTCCCCATAGCATGACTGATCAAAACCGTTTCCATAACTATCTGGAACAAACTCTGGTCTAAAAAAAAAATCATAAATGCAAATGTATTTCTGCCACAGCACTTACTTTAAGGCCTTTTATCAATGAATTGGTATTTAAAAGTGCTCAAATTCGAACTTGTATTTATTTATTTATTTTTATTTTAATCATATTTATATCCCGCCCTTCTCCACAGAGGACCCAGGGCGGCGCACAGGAATTTAAAAGCATACAAAAGAATAAATACATAATTTAAAAACATATTAAATTATTCTAGTCCTATGCTAAAACCAATTTTAAAATCCCCAATTTAAAACTCTCTAAAATAGTCCCCACGGGAGGTTAGGCTAGGCCGGCTTGCTGAAAAAGATGTGTCTTTAGACACTGGCAGAAGAGGCGGAGGTCGGTGATGGTACGCAATTCAGGGGGTAGGTCATTCCAAAGGGCAGGGCCCGCCACAGAGAAGGCTCTTCCCCTGGGTGTCGCCAGATGGCATTGCCCGGCCGACGGCACCCTGAGAAGACCCTCTCTGTGGGAGCGGATTGGCTGAAGGGATGTATGGGGCAGGAGGCGGTCTCGCATATAACTAGGCCCCGAGCCATGGAGCGCTTTAAAGATGGTCGTCAAAACCTTGAAGCGCACCCGAAAGGCCACAGGAAGCCAGTGCAGCTCGCGCAGGATCGGTGTTATGTGGGAGCATCTAGTTGCTCCCGTAATCACCCGCGCGGCTGCATTCTGGACTAACTGTAGCTTTCGAGTGCACCTCAAGGGAAGCCCCATGTAGAGAGCATTACAGTAGTCGAGTCGGGACGTCATGAGAGCTTGAGTGACTGTGCGAAGGGCAGCCCGGTCCACTAAGGGGCGCAATTGGCACATCAGGCCACGGGTGCCACATGGTCCTCCATGGACAGCCCCCCCTGGCCACGGGTGCCACATGGTCCTCCATGGACAGCCGGGAATCCAGGAGGACACCCAAATTGCACGTCCTCTCCACGGGAGCCAGTGTTTCGCCCCCAATGGCCAGAGTTGGAGTAATCTGACTGAACCGGGGTGCCGGAAACCACAGCCACTCAGTCTTGGAAGGGTTGAGCTTGAGTTTCTTACCACCCATCCAGATCCGTACGGCCTCCAAACACCGGGACAGCACTTCGGCGGCATCGTTGGGGTGGTCTGGGGTGGATATGTACAGCTGAGTGTCGTCAGCGTACAGATGGTACTCCACCCCAAAACCACGGATGATCTCGCCCAGCGGCTT
Organism: Rhabdophis nuchalis; assembly: GCA_039707465.1. Lineage (NCBI taxonomy): Eukaryota > Metazoa > Chordata > Lepidosauria > Squamata > Natricidae > Rhabdophis > Rhabdophis nuchalis. The sequence goes on from CM077649.1 coordinate 49,318,862, forward strand.
CATATATGTGTTAAACAGGAGGGGCGAGAGGACCGACCCCTGAGGAACCCCACATAAGAGGGGTCTCGAGGTCGACCTCTGTCCTCCCATCAACACATATTGCGACCGACCAGAGAGGTAGGACGAGAACCACCGCAAAATGGTGACTCCCAGCCCCAACCCCCCCAGTCAGTGCAATAGGATACCATGGTCGATGGTATCAAAAGCCGCTGAGAGGTCTAACAGGACTAGGATAGAGGAGCAACCTCTATCCCACGCCCTCCAGAGATCATCAACCAACGCGACCAATGCCGTCTCGGTGCTGTGACCGGGTCGGAAGCCGGACTGGCGCGGGTCTAGATAATCAACTTCCTCCAGGTGTTGTATCTCATGTATATATTGGATTGTTCAAAGTTGGCATCTTTAATATGTGTGGACTTCAAATCCCAGAATTCTGCAGCCAGCGTGAAGTTGGCAAGTTTGAAAACACTGGTTTAAAAGATTCTTCCACTAAGCATGAAATTTGATTTGAAGTTATACAGGATGCCCCCCATTATATATATTCAGTGGCTAAGATGCTGAACTTGTCGATCAGAAGGTCAGCAGTTCAGTGATTCGAACCCTAGTGCTGCATAACTGAGTGAGCTCCTGTTACTTGTCCCAGCCTCTGCCAACCTAGCAGTCCGAAAGCACATAAAAATGCAAGTAGAAAAATAGGGACCACCTTTGGTGGGAAGGTAATAGTGTTCTGTGCCCCTTCGGCACTTAGTTATGCCGGCCACATGACCACAGAGATGTCTTTGGACAACATTGGTTCATCAACTTTGAAACAGAGAAGAGCACCGCCTCCTAGAATCGGGAACAAGTAGCACATATGTGCGAAGGGAACCTTTACCTTTACCTTTAAGATTATGTACATAAATAAATAATTATTACTACTAACCCCAAAACTAGCTCTCTAAAATGTTGATTTGAATTCAAGATTTTGAAAACATAGGTTACAAAATCAGATACATATATATTATCAATTTCTGGCCATATTATCACTGTGTGCAGAATATCTTCATTTTCAGTGCAAACAATAATCCCTGATCTAGAGTTGAACGGGGTTCCATAATGTTAAATCATAACATTATGATTATATTGAGAAAACAATATAT